>CABHPP010144006.1:0-64050 GCA_902168425.1 Peromyscus attwateri
TTGGCTGTGGATTTGCATCTGGGTTTATCAGTTGCAGAGAGGTCAACCAGGTCTGCTGTTCTTAATGTGAGCAATATGATGAACTTAAAATAATAGGTTAAAATGGAAATCATTTCAAAATTGTGTCATTTACTAATAATCTCTGGCACAAGAAAATGAAAAGTGAATTTCAGTAATAATAGGCAAATGCTTTCTATACCTCAACATTTGAAATCCCTTATTCTAATCAGAGCTCCTGAGAAACAGAACTACTGCAGTTCAGTTCTCACACAAACAAGGCTAGGTTTCTGAGCTGAGATCACTGAGGATATTTCAATATGGGATTGAGAAACAGAATTATGGAACAAAATAGTTATAAAGCTATATATTAGTTACTTAACTCAAATTGAAATCTCCTTTGCTTCTCTTTGCCCAAGGAGATTTGTATTGCTGCTCGTCATGGACTGAGTTAGAACCCCAGAAATGACCCAGAGCATGATCTGTGCTTGCATGCTCTCCTACATACTATCAGTGTGCTCCTTATCTCCATTCTTTGTGAACATGTTTGTTTCCCATCATAGGTTGTGTAGGATATATGTTAATACATATATATTTGATGTGAAGAAAACATCTTAGGAGGGAGAAGAATTAATTTACAATCACTAATCATTTCCTATGCAAAGAATTTAAAGACTAAAATCAATGAAAATTGCCACCAAATACAAATTTTAATTTACAGCTAAATGAGGAGACTAAGGAAAATGCCATAAATTGGCTAAGATCATGCACTTTTAATGCAAACTTGGTTCTCACAAGGTTTGGAGGACCCAGTGATCTTCCTTTCACAACAGTGCATTTCACTCCAAACGCTCCAAGGCAACAGAATTCATCTGGACGTGCCTCCATGAACAAGCAGGTAGCTGTCTGTTCTCTGCTCCTGAACTGACACAAGGAGATTTACTTACATATTGGATTTGAAGAAATCCTAAATTGTATTTGTTAAATTAAGAAAAAAAGGCATAGTTTTATTTACTATAGACTCCCTCTACAATAATTGTACAACATTATAACATCAATTATCTAATTAATTGTATTTTTACATATATTTCTAAAAGAATGCATTAATTTATGTATATAGACATATTATCTGGTGTATGCATGTACACAATTTGCTGAACTAGTGTCTGCATAGTCCAGAAGAGACACTAGATCTGAGTCTAGAATTAGAGGCAATTGTGAGCTGCCATGTGAGTACTGATAATAGAACTCTGGTTCTCTTTAACAGCAGTCTACACTCTCTAACACTGAGCCCTTTTCCAGCTCCCAAGTAGTTACTTGCATTTCAAATGTATTATTTGATTAGTGTATAATTAATTTTAATGAATATAACATTTTAAATATGTCAAAAGATCTATTGAACCCTTGGTATATGACATCAACACACTATCCTGGAGATAAATCCAGTTGTGGCTTTGCGAAAAGTCGAGGAAGCAGATAGCTAAGGGATATTTTTAAATCATTTTAATATGTAAATTGGAAGGTTATCTGGCTTATGAATGTTCAAGGAATGCTAATACATAGAAATGTGATGGATAATTAAAACATAAAATCAAGTAATATAAAAAATATTACACATAAATGAAAAAAGTGAAAAAGTTCCCAAAGCATGCAAGGTTAAGCAATACCTTAGAATCAAAAGTTAATTGTTGGTGGTTCTGATATAAAAATCTGACATGGAGAGATTGGTGTACAGACTTTATGATAGCTGGGTGGGTTTTGATTGTGAACTCCACAGATAGCATGATCTTATCTTCGTATCCACTGTATCCTTTGTAGCATCATGTTAACCATGATAAAGCATGGATGTCAGGTGGTCTTGCTCTCCTCTCCCTCTTTCTCTTTTTCTCCAATACAGATGATTCACCTATATGATGCAGGAAAGTATATTTTACGAATGGAAGAAATTAGATCATGTTCACTCATTATTTTAATCAAGGGATTTTAACAAATACCATGCATTGAACAATTCATTGTCAAAAATAGTGCTTCATAATAGACATCATTTATTGCTTTTTATTCCATATGGGTAGAAGTACATCCATGATTGTCTACTGTGAATCAATTTATTGGTATACTCAAAGCACACAGACTTGTTTTTCACACACACGCTGATCCATGGCAGGAAAGAGGACAGTACTAAGGAGTCTAATTTAAAATAGTGTAATTAGGGACAACCATTCTGAGAAGATGACATACCAAGAGAGGAGAAAATCTAATCATATATGGAATATAGAATAAAAACATATTATTATGCATATCTTCATTTATGTGCAGTTAAGCATAAAATAGTGAGCTGGAAGGTCCTGAGCATATTTGAGGAAGAGGATAGAAGATTACACTGGAAAAGCAGACTCATATGAATAACTGTAGGCAAAAGTTTTGAAAGACCAAGGAGTATTTGGAGACTGGTGCTGTCTGTTTTTTCCCTAGAGGACAGTGTGTCTAGTTAACCTGGAGCTCTCCTTGGGCTGTCTTAAAGAGCCAGCCAGCAAGCACTAGGTAGCTCTTACTCCCCAGCATTGGAATTATATCACAACTACTGTTCCTAGCTTTTTTTGCCTTGGTTCTGGATATTAAACATAGAACCTCACTCTTTCACAGCAAGCTTTATTGGAATGAATAATCTCAAGAGATTCCCAAAGCATAAAAGCAGATATGATTATAGCTTTTAATGTGGTACGATCATTATTTTCCATTGACTCATTACCACAATACATATCAGTAAGAGACATCAACTTTTGTTACAAATATTTCATTATTCAGGATGTCTTATGACACTTTAGATTAAAATATTGATAAAATTTCGTCCTTTCAATTTGAATTAAATTTAATTTATAAACTCAAAATGTTATTTCCATGTTGCTTTTCAAAATCATTTGAAAGTATGTAATTAGAACAGAGTAAGTTACACTAAGCATTAGGAATGAGAGTTTCAAATTTTTTAAAATTCAAAATTTGAGATTTTAAAATAGTAACATATTTGTGAGCATTCTAAAAGTTATGCTATTTTAATGCCAATGAACTTGGCATTTCTGGATAGTTCATTGAAGATTGTAAGCCAGTGTCTTCATTGACTGTGACAGAAAACTTACCTTACCTCTTTTTCTGGAAAAAAAATCATGATTTTAATGAAAAAAATTGTTTTTTCATTATTTTATAATTATTATTTTGAAATTTGAAATTATTGTCAAGATACACATTTATTTACTGATAGAATTTTTAGAGTGCACTAGAGATGTGATTACTTGAAGAACTGAACTATCTTTGTGCCACATGGAAGAAAATCTAAGTCTAGACAAGCATCAACCTCTGTATGTACAATATAATGGAAATTGTGTTGTGTGTCCTGGAGAAGTTGATGAATGTTCATGATTCAGAAATATGATTAGTGATCTTTTTTAGGGAACATTTTGCATTAAAATATATTTTCTGTTTATAGTTTAATAAATTTATCTCAGCAGAAATCATGCATTTTTAAGGGTTGTTTCCCTACTTAATTATGGTTCTTGTGTTCAATATCTTCAAGAGCGTCATTCTTGAACCAAAATAAGAAATGAGCCATTATTTGATTCTACAGTGTCCCTCAATGGGCATGTGATGAATATGCTGTCTTCAATTCACTGGTACTCAGAGATGGAGCTGTTAGAGGTGACTGAATCATACATGCCTTATGGTTTTCTCATAGCTGAATAGGCTGAGCATCCCTGGTCTTTTCTCTGTCACTCTCTCATTCCTTCCTGGATATCATCAATGACAATAGCCCAGCTCTTCTTCCTGTTTCAGCCATGTTGATGTTCTGCTTCACCACAATTCCTAAACCAGCACAGCCAAATGACCATGGGCTAAAATTAAACTTTTCTTCTCTAAAACTTATTTTTGTGGGTTATTTTGTAACAGAGACTGAAAGCTAAGACATTATTGGAGCTGACAGTTGACAGAGAGAAATATATTGTGTTCCCTAAAGGCAACGCTTCCATGTACACACACATCTTATATCTTTTTTTTTTCTTCCTGAAGAAAGTTAGAGGTTCTAAATGTACTGAGTCTCATGGAAAAATGGGTTGTTTTTAAAGACTTAGGAAAATATTACCCTGCTTTTTGTTAGCACAATTGAAGCATGAAAGAGAAAAATACATTTAAAATTAACAACAAAATTCCATTCAACATTCAAAAGTAGAGCAGTAGGATGGAATTCATCACAATTTTCATGACTTTAAAAATGCTTAGCCAAGGTAAGAAGTAGAATAATTAAAGAAATGAAGGAGTAGGTTTGGTAGAAATTTATAGAAGGTTACGGATAAAGAAGAAAACATGACTAAGTAGAAAAAAATATATTACAGTGATGACATCTAACCTTGAGAACATGATGCTGAAGAAATTCAAACAAAATATTGAATAGTAGATGAAATATTCTGATGTGTCTCAAAGAAATATAATTCATAATGACTGCTGAAGTAATAAACTAGACAAAATAAGGGAAGTAAAATTTAAAAAAATGGATATATGTTCAGAAGAAAAATTACTGGATTTTACTTATTCAAAGTATTTGGTAGTTGATATTACAGCTGTGAAAAAAACTCTATTATTTGTAAATAAAATAGAAAGAGAAAATAAGAGAAGAAAATGCTTTTCTATTTAGAAAAATAGTGATTTTGAAGTAACAAATATAAAGTAGTTGTACTGTAATTATTGAACAAAGGGAAAGACCCATCTAGATTGCACAGGCTCAAGGCAGTAGACTTGACTGAGCCGCAATAACAGTGAGAAGATCTACATGTGCTTTGCTAAATGTTGAAATGATTATACTACATTAACTGTGGTAAGTCAGGGCCTGTCAAGAAGATAGATTAGCAAAGTACAGACAATTTACTATTTCTATCACAAAATGCATAATTCTAATAATTTTATCAATCAGGAAGCAGCCACTGGATTTAGGCCTACTGAACTTTATGTGGTTCCTGAGACTCTAAGATAGAAAACCATCTCACTGGGCATCTAAAACAAAAAATGAATGACAGGACATTTGATGCTATCAAGCTATTATTGAATATCATAAAATAGTTTTATGTGAAGTCCTCTAAAGTTTTATATTCTCGATATGGCACAGCCAATGCAGTGATGACCTCTCAGCATCTATAGCTTTCTCCACAGGGCCTACACAAGATTGAGACTATCAACAAGTAATGAAGGGTTTGTGGCAGAGCTAATGTGGCCTAACCCCTTTGCTAAAGTCCCTGTTAATAACAGATTCTGTGAGAGGGGTAGTCAACATCTTTAACTGTGTACCCACTGAGGAGGTCAGTAGACTCTGCAAATAGTTACAAACCCAGATAATCCTGGTTAAACTCAGTGGGTCACAAAATAGTCACTGGTCTACAAGGGGACTAATAAGTAGAATTAGGTCAAGTAAATGTGTGGTGGGAATTGGGGGATTGTAATAAGAATGATGCACATCACAC
The DNA here is from genome assembly GCA_902168425.1 of Peromyscus attwateri. NCBI lineage: Eukaryota > Metazoa > Chordata > Mammalia > Rodentia > Cricetidae > Peromyscus > Peromyscus attwateri. The sequence goes on from CABHPP010144006.1 coordinate 5,499, forward strand.
ATGGATGAAATCATTGATGATCAAATGATAAGAGTTCTTTTTTTTAAAATATAAAGATCCATGAAAAGAAAAAAAGCTTCATGTTTCAAATTGACTTAAATTATTTCCAGACATGCTTACACTTCCTGAAATTTACCAGAAAACCAGATAATAACCTAGAGATAACAACATTTTACTGTGGGCCTACAATATCTACTTCCTAGTTTCATGAGAATCTTTATCCTTCAGAGAATTCCACCTTTGGTTGTAAATGTTGAAGTACAAAAATCCTCTACACAGCAGAGTTAAATAACAAGTCAATGAAGTAAAAATGAGGCAGTCTGGATTTCTTACTTTATTACAAATGTCTGACTACTACTTGTATATAAAAATAAAAATCTCTTTCAAATATATACCCTTAGAAAAAATATACCTTGAGACATATCAGTATGAACTCAAAGTGGGAGTTTTCTTTCCTTTCTTTGTTCACTGTTCTCCCCCCATCCCCTGTCTCTCTCTCTCTCTCTCTCTCTCTCTCTCTCTCTCTCTCTCTCTCTATCTATCTCTTTCCCTCTCCCCATTGCTATGGTTTGAATGTGATATCAGGTGATTTCCCCATCCATATACCAAAGAGTTCACAAAGGGTTCAGTCCACCTCAGCAGAGGTCTACTATGTAGGTTTCTTTGCATTTCTCCTTTGATTTCATTTCTTAATTGGGTTAGCCCAAAAGACCATAATCTCTACCTGTTACCAGGAAGATATCCAAGTTTCATATGAGCTTTCTTATCTCTAGTGGAAATCTCTAGCCATACAGAATAATAACGAAGAAGATCCAAGGACCTCTGTGGTTCAGAAAAGAAAGAAAGAAAGACGGAAAATCCTCATTTTCAAAAAGTTCTTAACACTAGTCCACATGGGTCCATGCATTTTTCTCTGGTATGGTCTCAAACACATTGCAAGTAGTGTTCCATTGGGTTGAATTCTTTTTGTGAAGGTGTTATATTGCCAGGCTGTTACAGTAATGCAGCTGGGTCTAAATTTTTTTGGCTTTTTAGTAAAAGCTGAACAGTGTCCATAGATTTTTCTGAGCCACTTCCAACATACGGTAGCAGCTGCTGTGTTTATGTACAATACCACTGTGCAAGTGGCAATTAAACTACAAAATCCTAGATATGTAGTTGGGAAGCAGCAGGCAGTCAGCCCAAAACTGGCATTGTGCTAAAACAGAGAAGATCCCTACTTCTGAAATAGGTGGGAGGCTAACAAGCCCATGGTACTGTGTACATGGAATGGATTAATATCAACGGTTTCTGTAGCACAGACATAACTCAAAGAATAAAATATGATTTCTTTTTTTGTTCTCATATAAGGCTTGGCAATGTTGTCAAATAAGCCATGAACTTGTTTGTGTTATAAAAACTAGTATTCATTATTAAACTCTTATGAAGAAAATGACATTTCAGTTCTGTTTTATGTGTACGAGTTACTCACAGTAATCTTCTATGGGCAAATTATTTAGAAATAATTGTGAGGTACATTGTTCCTTTGGCCTTTGGGCATGTGAATAAGGATGCTAAAACATTCCATCGTAAACAAAAGGCTATTATAGTCACAGGCATTTTACCTACTAAACATTTCCTGCCCTCAAATGGCTTATTACAATGCAACATTTCCTATAAAGTAAGCTATAAATTCAATGGACACCAATTTTCAAGACCTGTCATCAAAAACAAGGAAGACACTTGAGATGTGAGTGATTACCTACTGAGATATTTGGTGCAACAAATGTCCCTTGAGAGAACCTATTCACACTCAATGAACACAGTGTCAAATGCTATATTGTCCTTTATTTAGATAAACTGATTTTTCATAACAAACTGAGCAGATTCAGAATATATAATTTATTTCTCATATAATTAGTTATGAAAATCTATAAAATGCATTGTGCTTAATTTATATTACTTCAGTATTTCTATTTAAGTAAGACCTTAAATAGAAAGAATAAAAATGGTAGGGTTCATATAATACAAACTTCAACAATAACGATGCAATTTTAGTGTTTTCCAGCATTTCAGGGTTGCAAATATCACTTTTGTCAGATCTCTTCTGTCTGGAAACTTCCTAATATTACCAAATCCTCTGTGTTTTGCATCAAGAGAGAATGGTGTAAAGTGTACAGTAAATGATATAAAAACAAGTTCCAGAAGAGACAAAATTTTATCTTCTCTGAATGGCTCTTCAGTTTTAAAATCTAGAAGAATCACTGAAGCCAGATTAAATTTGATATTTTTAAAATAAATTAAGCATGCATCCCTTTCCTGTAGTTGAAAGTTTTCCCTGTGTCCCACCCAGTCCACAGCTGCTCACACCCCAATAAACACACAAAGGCTTATATTAATTATGAACTGTATGGCCATTAGCTCAGGCTTATTAGTGACTAGCTCTTACATTTACATTTAACCCATTTCTGCTAATCTATATGTTGCCACATGTTCTGTGTCTTTAACTGTGTGCCATTACATGCTGCTCCCTGGATGGCAGGCTGGTGTCTCCTGACTCAGCCTTCTTCTTCCCAGAATTCTCCTTGTCCGTTTATCCGACCTATATTTATTCCCTGGCTACTGGCCAATCAATGTTTTATTAAACCAGTGTACAAAACCATTATCCCACAGCATTTCCCCTTTTCTGTTTAATTAAAAAGGAAGATTTTAACTTTAACATAGTAAAATTATATATAACAAATAATTGTCATGCAAGAATTACAGTTATAATATTTAGTCTATTTGTAGTTGGCAAAATTTAAAAAAAATATTTTATCTATCCTATATTTGTTAGTCTAAAGTTTTATATCTAATTTATCAGTTATCATAACCAAGGAAAATTATAACTATCTAGTCTTTAACCTTATCAAAAACCTCAGAAGGGTATAATATTACCTAAGTAAAGAGGAAATACATTGTAAGCAACTTCCAAAAATCTAGAATGACAGAGACAGCTGGCTACCTAGACAGTTACCCAAAGTTTTTCTGCAATGTTGGGGCATCTATTCTTCAGCATACAGGCCTGGAGTCTCTCAGTCACTACTCTCTGTGTCCTTTAGAATGTCTGGCAATTTCTTCTCCGAAGCAGGAACCTGAAGGACTATCTCATCTTATAAAGTTCAGTGGTCACCTTCCCATGGGTCCTACATGTCCAGTCGATACAACATTTTGTGAAGCAGTTCAGGCAAGAACAGTTTCTTGCCCAAATGGCTATTTTTGCCAAGAAAAAGATAAACTGCGTATAAAGTGTCTTTGATACCCATCTTTCTCTTTGAAGTAAATTGGTGCTGCCAGGAGCAGACATGTCTCATTGTCCAGAAAAGTCTAAGTTTTTAAAATATTTTAAATGCCATGTTCTCTAGGTATTTGAAGTATTTGAAGATTACCTACCTAATTGAAATATATCTATGTATATCTAAAAAACTTAACTAACATGACAAAAGTTTGATTATCCTAGATGACTATTAATCTGTATTTCTTAATTATATATTATAATTTCAAATGAGCTGTACAAGCACAATACCTTAAACAAGAGTAGAAATATACATACAGTATAACAACACTAACTTTAAATTTGTATCAATAAACTAAAATCCATGGCAATGTAAAACATTTATACAAGTTGTTGCTCTTTAAAAGTAGATTCAATAATCTACCCTTTTATCCTAATATATCTATATCCTATATATCTATAATGTATCCACCTTTCTTCTTTTAGAAACAGATTGACTATAACCAATAACAATTTGTAACCAACAACCTAAACAAAGACAAATATCCATATTATATTTTTTGAGAATGTGGGCTTGGTGTTCTAGGCTACTTCCTGCTGATAGAGGGTACTGGAAATCTTATAGGGACACAAAGAAAATTTTAGGATTATGGTCACGTCCTGATTGGAGTAGTCTGTGAAATTGTGTTCTCTGAGCCAGTTGCCTTGAAGTTGATTTTGCATATTGGATGATCTAGGCCATGGTGTCATTGGAGACCTTTCAGGGGCTCTTGGCTGGTCAAACTGTAGTAGCCTGGAAGCAATCCACAGGTTCTCATCTTCTGTGAAAACAAAAGGAGAACCTCTTTTCCAAAGCAACGTATCCTTAGACATAAATTTTGAAATCGAGATATCTTTAAAATATACATATTGATTCAACTCAGCTGCTTTTACAATCAAAGGTCTAGCTGCAGTTAAAAATCCCAAAGACAACACAATGCAGATTCTCTGTGTAATATCTATCTTTATGTGGCTTATTGTTTTTGTATTGTCTTTACTGTCTCTTTAAAGATTTTATTTTTTAAAACTATTTCTTTATATAACTGTCTATATTTCTTTTCCTCTGTCTTCCAAGCCTACATTCATTTTTACACACATTGTAAACCATTTAGAGCTTTATTTAATCTGAATCTGACTTATTGTGAATCTGTTACTTTAAACTGAATGACTAGGACTTTAGAATGACTAAATTCATCTTCCAGCACATGAGTCTGTAGAATGACTAGGACTGAAATGGCAGCTTTGACTGCTGGCTCCGCCCACCTCAGCTTCCTAACATGGCGGAACTATGTTTACTGCCATTTCTGGGGGAACCATAATCATGGCTAACTCTGTGAAGCAGTGGGTCTATGCTTCCATCCAGGAGAGTGTGGCTCAAAAACCACTTTTTTTTTTTTTAACTAGCAAAAGCTAAATCCACCGTTGGCTCTCACTCGGGGAAGTGATACCTTATTCCTGCTTAGGAGGAGTAGACATTCTGGTTTTCTTTTAGTCCTCTGCTGACTTGAAGGTCTATCCTGCAGCCTCTGTGTTCATAGCTGGTTAAAGTCTTCAGCTCGTGATGAAAGTCCTGGCTCTCTCCCAAACTCTCTTTCCCAGAGGTTTCTGATACACCACTATAGAAAGGTGGAAGAAGACATATTTCTGTCAGACAAAATGATTGAAGCTGACTACCTCCTGGAATACTTTCATGATTTTTGTGGTTTAAATGAGACTGGCTCTTATACTCTCATATGATCAAATGCTTAATCTGTAGATAATGGAACTGTTTGGAAAATAATAGGTGTGGCCGTGGTGGAGGATGATGCATGAAACTGGAAGCTAGAAATTTGCTATCACATTGTACCTGGGTTCTTCATGTCCTAAGATAAGCTATTTTCTACTATTGACTGACACTCATTTCTTATAAAATATTTTATACCTAAGGTCCAGGGATTTTACTTGTATTTCATAGGAGAAATACAGTGAGTTTATTTACTCTCTCTCTCTCTCTGAAAATGTAAGGTATAAGTATAGTTTTTAAAGTACCATTATATCATGTATTAATTGAACCAGAATGTTCAAACTCAGAAAGATTATAATTCAAATATATCACTAGGAAATTGAAGTTCCAAATGTCAAGTGGATTCTTGAAAGGCTCTGGGTATCAGGGATGCAACTTTTGTTAGTCCTTGAGTTTTGAAGCCAAATGAAGAATTATCTGCTCATGAAGTTCTCCAATTTGACACCTAGAATATCCTCTAACAAGTGTTTTTGACTGTGATATGACTATGCCAAGTACATATGCTATTAATTGTATTCTATTATCAATTAATTGGAGGACCATCCTAAGATTTTTATTCTTTTACAGTAACCATCATTGGTCATATTCATTTTTTTTATCAAATTTTCTTCCACTTTGTACATTAATAGAGCACTGTTAATATTATTCCACAATTATTTTTTCTTCTTCTCTGCAATGTCAATTTCTGACACATTAGCCAAAAAATGTGGTACTGTGGCTATTTAAATTTAATTCAAGATTTCCATTCTCTTTGACTGTTTGGCATATCTGCTTTTGTCTTCATTTTTCATAATTAATGTTCTTTGAGAATGCCATATAATACATTTTTGTCATATTCAACCATTTTCCCAATTCCTTCCAGATCCACCCGCCCTCCTCTACCCACCCAACTCTGTGTCCTTGAGCCTAAGTCTTTCTGTGTCACTAAAGTGGAAGGAACATGAATTTCGGGGTAATTGCACACTTCTCTCTCAATATGTTTCTGTGAATCTTCTTCTTTGGATTCATGTTTAATCCAGCTTTTGCATTTTATTTATGTGTTTCTTCTTTCCAATCTTTTTCTTAGACCAGCAAGAGTTTTTCTCTGTCTCTCTTCAATATTTTCTGTTTTTCATTCTAGTGTCTTGATATTACATGTCTGGTTTACCTTCTAATTGTCAGTGTCTAGATTTGACTTTGTACAGTTAAAATGATTTAAGTTCCCCATGAAAACAATAGTGCATCCAGGAGTTCTTTATTCTGGTAAGTGAGCTCTTGTGTTACATGCTGCATTCATAACACTGTAATTCTTCAGTGTCCATTTATCAAATTAGTTACTATTTTTTGCCTCACCAGATAAGTTTATTTTATTATCAAAATATCTTCTAAGATTATTCTGCTGATATTAACTAATTCTCCTCAAATCTTTTATTTGTATTTTCCAACTTTATTTTTTTAGAAGTGATTTCCAGCAGTCTTTTGCTAGGGTTTCTTCATTTTATCTACTGTGGTAGAGTCATGGTTAATCATATATAAGCATACTACTTTACTGCTGTTAGTAATTTGAAGACAAAACATAGCTCATCTCGTATATAAGGATAATATAACCATATTCAGTACTATATATAATATCTAGTAATCTAATTTTATTCATATGCTTTCTGAGAAGATTTCAAATCAACTGAAATTTCCGTAGAGACAACTTGACTCATTTTACTTGACGTATAATCATTTATCATAAAATATGGTGGAGCTATTAATGTGTTAAATTTCAGAGCACTGCTGTGACAGAAATTACTAAGATTGTTTTTATTTTTGCTTAGTGTCACTCTGTGTGTGTGTGTGTGTGTGTGTGTGTGTGTGTGTGTGTGTGTGTGTTTGTGTGTGTGTGTGTGTGCATGCATGTGTGTGCATGTGATGTATCTGGGGGAGAAAGGATGTAACCCAGCAGAGATATCGAAGTCAAAGCACAACTTTATAGACTTGGTTCTCTCCCTCTCCTTTGTCTTAGGTTTTTGTTTTATTTTCGACATGATAGCTTAATTATATTTTTCCATTCCTTTTCCTCCCTCTATATCCTTGTATATATTCTTCTGAATTCCCCTTCAAATTCATGATTTCTGTATTTTATTTGTATTTATTTATTTATTGTTATTGCTTGCATATATGTATATGTACATACATATACATCCTTAAATATGACATGATCAATCTGTATCATGCTACCTGTATATATGTTTTCGGGACTGATAATTTGTCACTGGGCAACCAATAATTACTCTCTTTGCTTGTGAAGGCCACCTCTCTGTTCCTAGACTTCCTTAGTTGACTATAGTTTTTCATGTAATGCTGAAGCTTCATGGCCTTTTCTCCAAACAGTTGAACATTAGATTACTGCCATATTTGTGTAGCTCACATGTGAGCACTCATATCAATGAGACTTTATTCATGTAGCTCCTGATATTACCAGAAGTCACAATCTCACAGCAATCTTCATCATCCTCTGGCTCTTACAACCTCTCTTCTCCCTCTCCTGCAATGTTCACTGAGCATTAGGGAAGTTACCATGACCAAGACAACTTACTGAACAAAGGTTCTATTTGGGCTTACAGTTTCAGAGAGTGAGAGCCCATAACCATAATGTCGGGGAGCATGGCAGCAGGCAGGCAGGTATGACACTGGAGTTTAGCTTAGAGTTTACATCTTGACCCACAAGCATAAAACAGAAAGAGTAACTTGGAATGACACTGGGTTTTTTAAACCTCAAGTCCAACTTCAGTGATACACCTCCACCAACAAGGCTACACAACCTGATCTGACCCAAAGAGTCCACCATCTTGAGACCATGCATTCAACCTTATGAGCCCATGGGATACATTCTCTTTCAAAACTCCCAGACAGCACAACATTTCCCTCATTCTGTGTTACCATGTTTATTGATATTGCAGGTGTTCTAATTATACTGCAGAGTCACACAGTATAACTTTTTAACTGTGTTCAAAATCTTGTCCTCACATGCACAAAAAAAGTGCAGCTAGCTATCACCCCTCATCAAAGAAGCTTCTTTCTATAGTAAATGGAGATCTTTACAGAAACCACAACATAAATATCAATGGATTGTGGGATACCCACCTCCAGTATTTGCAGCTGCAGCTCATAGCCAGCATTTATAGCTAATGGAAGACTGTGGAAGTGAATCAGAAGTACTGTAAGAATTTTCTTTCATTTTTATTCTGGCCCTTTGTCCTACCTTTAAGCTAAACATAAAAAAAAAAATATTGCCATCCTTTTTTCACAGGCTTGCTTTTATTCAGCTTGACATTTTCAATGTTATTGAAATAATTTTTCAACTTAAAATTTTAATTTAATTCTTACCGGTCTTTTTGTATAATAACCTATTTTTTTTGTCTAGTTGTGTAATTTAAAACTATGGCAAACTTTTACTTTATGATTAAGAATACTGAGTGTGGGAAAGAAAAAAACCAACTACAGCTCATTTTATTGTTACCGTAGATAGACCCTTAAGAGGAAGTACTTTCATTAATCACTGTTTATTATTCAACTGTCTTGTTATCACAAAAGATGGAGCGAACAAGATACAGCTCCTCTCTTGGGTTATTTTGGGAGCATTTAAACTAAGTAAAACCAAAATACATAAGAAAAGAGAGAGTTCAAAGAAGGATATTTGCCAAACAGCTGCCATTAGCATGCTTCTAGGAGAGGGGGACTTAGCATAAGAATTCTGTTTTCCATTGTGTGCCTAGGATGATGTTTTTAACATTATCTTTGAGAAGTTTTACACATCTTTGCTTTCAATAAATTGACTCTATGACAGAAGAATAACAGAATAGAGATCAAAGAGAACTAACTCTTAACAAATACCTGAGCTATTTTCTAAAAATGTGTTCCGTCTATTGACCCCTTTTCCCTCAGGCCTTTAAATGTGCACCTTTGTTTCTCCTCTGTCTTGCTCTGTTTAAGCTAGTACCCGTGGTTATTTTGAGTATTTTTTTGTTAGGGATATATTTGATTTTCAAGTACTTAAATACAAGATGTTGTTTCTGAAGATGAAATGCCTTTTTGTTTTCTATCCCATGGTCAAATCAAAGTAAATATCCCATGGTCAAATCAAAGTAAAGATGCAGAGTTCTATTAAATCTCTTTTTAATCGTGTAAGTGCCCTGATGAAATTGTCTCACTATGCAAAACCATTATGTTAGACACAAATTAAGGCATACACAAGACTTTACAATGGTATTTAAAGTGAAATATTTATGAAGTGATTTAAATACTAATGACAGAGCCTTCCTAGAGGAGCCACAAAATTAAAGGATAAGAACATTCAATGGCAGTGTCTCAGTCTCTGAGTCTGCTGCATGCTGCATTTATTGTATTTCATTACTCAATTCATAGATTGAAGCAGGAGATAGAAAAAAAATTACGGGGAATGAAGTATTGTGTTTGAAGGACATATCCTGTCCTCATAACCTTGAATATTAGTGCCATCCCAACTATACATGATTTGTCAAGAAAACCCTTCTGTGACAATGGAAATTTTTGGCATCTCAATTTTGACTTCTATATTCAAGCAAATATCCTCTGCTATAAATAATTGTAAATGTACATAGGGTCAATATTGTACCACGTTCTGTAAATTTATGACTAGCTTGACTATCTTATTAAACATCTACAATCCTGCAGGAAATAAAAAATGAGGAATGCAATTTTAGTGTTTATGTGCCCAAACTACAACCCAATTAATATATCTGTATTTCTCATCTATTTAACTGATAAGCAAATATGGTCTACCAATGGCTTTTAGCAGATAATTCCTGAGCCCAATGTACAAACTTGGGTCATATATTCTTGTGACCTTGACCAAACATAATTAACCCTGTGGTGGGAAAGTGTCCTGAGATATATATATATCTCTATACCTGACAGTTAATTCAACAGAACCTGTGAGGAGGGATGTTTGGGAAGACTTTTAGTTAGATGTCAAAGCTTAACTATAACAATAAAGAATGCTCCTCTAAAAGAGAATAATAATTTCAAAAAAGGAAAAAGTATTTAATAAAGTAAAATGGATATGACTAAATCTTACAAGTTTAGAAGACCTCAAATTGTTTCTCTTCATTTCTTGTTTCTTAATTTACTCAAAAATTTATAACAATATTAAAATTTTAGGAAAAATATACAAGTAATAGACATTTTCATGTGAACGAATGATGCTTTGCACTTCAGTGTTAATGACCTATCATCATTTGAAAGTCAGATATAATATTTCATGTTCTGGTTGATAAAGTATATATAATTTCCTTCAAATGTGTTTAAAAGTTGTGATAAAGAGGAAGGCACAAGGGCTGGATGTTTCAGTGGTTAAGAGCACCTGTTGTTCTTAGCAGAGGGCCAAGTTTCTGTTGTGAGCACCCACATAAGGAAGAATGCAGTCACCTGTAACTCCACTTTCAAGAGATCCAACTCAATTTTCTGTCCTTCAAAGGCACTGGAAATACAGGGATATAAGAGATATAAATCAATGCTTATATTTGAAGGTTAAAAACTACATTTCACTGGATAACAACTCATCATTAATGAAATAAAGTGTATGTAAAAAACAAAGCATGATGATGGAAGGCATGCTCATTAGCATATACTATTATACATTGTAGCTCAAAAAGAACAAGAAAAATAAAATTATATGTAACATTTGGATGTGTCTCATATCATTTCATCATTTCTTTCAACTAAATATCTGAGTTTTAATAAAAAGTTAGCATTATTAGGTTGTGTTTATACGTTAGTGCTAGATTGCATGCTTGGCACATGCAAGGCCCTGGATTCAATCATCCATCCAAATATTTAAAGAATTTTATCTTAGCCATATGTTAAATTAATATCAGATTAATCATCTCTTAAAATACTAGCATCCCATATTTAAGAATTTCTATATTTTAGAAATTATATATGTAAATGTAATTATGCAAATCAATGTAGGTTCTCCCTTAGTACTATAAATAGATTCTTAAGATCAGATTAGTTGAATTTTCTAGTACTTTAAATTATTGTTTTAAATGATGAACTAAAATAGTGGTTTTATATTTATTTGCACTCCTAAAACTTGATATTATTGAATAATTTTCATAATAAAGCATATCAGAGCATTGGAATTCTGAAATAAGGCTATGTTGATCAACTATGTGAATGTGGCCTGATAAAACCTACATGAAAATATGAGCTAGATGCTCCTAAAGAATGAAATAGTTATCATATTAATATTTCTCAAAGATATGTTTACTAATTTAAGTGCAATCATCACTGACAAAATTGTAAACACATTTTAAGTTTGATTTTTCTTCAACTCCTGTGAGTTACAGGTAACTCTGAGCTATAGAGAATGGTATATGAATGTATGTAAGAATTGAATCAAGGAATGTCTTAAAAAATACTGAACATGGCATAACAAGTTATAATAAGACTGGGAACAAACCATAATATCAAGGCCAGACTAGGCAAACTAATAGGAAGAAAGTAGTCCCAAGATCAGGCAAAAGAGTCAGAGGATGACCCCCTCCTAGATACACACACTGACACTCTCACTGTTAGGGGTCCTACAAGAATACAAAGCTACACAACAATAACTTGTATGCAACCATAACCTTGCTTGGACTCAGACAGGCTCTGCGATCGTTGCTTCAGTCTCTGTGAGCCCTGCTTAGCTGACCTGTGTGCTGTGTTCTCATGCAGTCCTTGTCTCCTCTGGCTCCTAGAATCCTTCCTCTTGCTCTCCTGTGTGGTTTCCTAAGCTCCTGTGGGTCTCTGCATGGGCTTCCATCAGTTGCTGTATGAAGCATCTTTGATGAAAATTGAACTAGGATTTCATCTACAGTTGGCCTCTTCTAGCCTTGACATGAGGGGATGGGCCTAGTCTTATTGTAACTTATTATCCCAAGCTCAGTTGATATCCCTGGGAGGACTGACCTTTTCAGAAGGGAAATGGAAGAGAAGTGAACCTGGGGGAGTGGGAGGTGGAGGGAGAGAGATGGGGAGGAGGGGAGGGAGAGGAAAATACAGTCAAGACATAATGTATGAGAGTAGAGAAAAAAGAAAAAAAGAAAAGCTGAAATTAGGTGAGGGCTACCAAGTTTGTTTTTAGTGGAAGGCTGGTAAATCAATGGGTTTGGACATATGTTCCCTCTTTTTGGACTCCTAATTTTTCTTCCTTTACTTATAAGGATGTAATGTGAACAATAAGTAAATTGTTCTCTAAGACACAATCTAGTTGAAACTAAAATAATATAAATGAAAGCATAAAGTCAATATAATGATGCTACATAAAGGGGTTTTTAATTTATTATGCATATATTCATATATTCACATATATTCAAAATTGCACCATTCTTCACTATGTTTCATCTGTTTTCTTTAACATTATTTATCTGATAAAGTTACTTTACTAAGTGGTTAAGTGCTGTGGTGATGTATTGTGTCCCCCAATATACTGTGTCCCCAAATAAAATTTCCCTGGAGATCAGAGGAAAAAGCCAACCATTATATAGAAGTCAGACAATGTTAGCACACACCTTTAATCCTATCACTTGTGAGGCAGGGATCTGTCTAGATCTCTATGAGTTCAAAGCCACACTGGGGAACAGAGCCAAGCGTGGTGGCACATGATTTTAATCCCAACACTAACCATAGAGGTTTGGAGGTCTGTACAGACAGACAGGAAGTGACAGGACTGGGCAGGAAGAGGAAGTAATGTAGCTGGGCTGAGAGAGACAATAAGAACAGAACAGAAAAGGCATATAGTAGTGGGTATACAGGAAGTAGCTCTTTTTGGAGACTGAGGTGTCGGTGAGGTGAGGTTAGCTTAGCTTGTGACTTTTTTCTATTCCTTTGATCTCTCTCAGGCTTTAACTCAAATTTTTGGCTCTGAGTTTTTTTTATTAATAAGACCATTTAGCAATTCATCTACAAAGTGCTAATCATAAACATTTTAAGTTCTGAGCCATGTGCTCTGAAAAACAATAAGAATACATGATAGTTAATAGACCTTTCAGAGTTCATATCTAGGAATACTCCATAAATGGGAAAATATTTTGGAGAAATTATTTCAGCCAGTATGTAGTATATACAACCTCAAGCTGCAGTATTAGTACAGACTATATTTTATGTTTTCTTGGAATTAATATATGTGTTTTTATGTATAATATTAAATCACATATGACACCAAAAATAAGTACTAAGCTAGTCAGCTACCATAGTGAAAAAGAAACACTGTATCAGATTCAAATTATATAAGCTCTTTACCTAGTCTTAAGTTGCCTGCTTATGCTTATAGTAGACCATAGAAAACAGGTATCATAATTGCCTTAGTTTATAAATGATAGATCTTCGTTTTACTGATGTCCATATGCTTTCCCAAGGTTAAACCTACTAAGTCAGAAATATTTCAGAAAAAGTTTTACAAATCCGTGAAAGCAAATGGTTTAGTATGACCATGTATTCATATTCTGAAAATTGTAATTTGATCAGCCACAAAAATAATTTCTGAATGCTGAAGCTACAAATTCATGACTAATGTGGAGGCATATGGTAATTGAAGACGTGACTGTTAGGTATTTCCTATTGAAATGGGCGATACATAAATTCATATAAATCTAGTAACTGGTAGCAATTTGGTGAAGAAGAGGAAGGGAAGGAAAAATTGGAGAGATAATGGAGGTAAGAATGGAACAGTGTGAAGGAAATGAAAGAGGATACAAGGGAAAGAGAGATGCAGGAAGGAAGGAAGGAAGGAGATTGAGAGCTGTACACTGAAATAAGGAGAGATGCGAAGGACCAGAGGACAGGAGACAGCTGGTCAGAAACTTCCCCTACAAGGAGTAAACAGAATTTGCGGTGTCTCCAAAATAGTCGGGATATATTCCATCAGAGAAAATCTCCTTGGTTCTATAGAAGCAAAGAAGAAATTCTGTCAGTGAGAAAGTATTTAGACCCTACCCTCCTACATGTATTCCTGAGTAGGGTCCATATGTAGAAGAGATTTTTTTCATCTACACCCCTTGCACATTTTCAACGGTAAAAGGTTTCCAACATTTCACCTTCTTAAAAATATTTTAGAATTATTTATTTATCTTCCAGGAATAATTATGTGCTAGCATATATGAATGCACTCCAGGAAGCAATAGGGAGGGATAGAGCAGGGTACAGATGATCTGACTGGCGATATGGGAACCATGGGAGGGGGAGCTCTAAGTTACAGAAGACAGGGATAAACACAGAAGAAGGAGAAAGGATGGTAAAGTAATTGTAAGCATGTCTTAAAAAGTCATAATTAATCATGGTATTAACTATCTACCCCCCCCCAAAAAAAAAACCAGCAAAAATTATAAAACTATAATACACTTAAGTCGGTGTATAAACATACATAGACAGTTTAAATAAAATTTCTCATCTGGTGTGACAAGATTTCTCCAAAAGCCAATGACTGTCTAACAAATACCCCAACACCATGAGAAATGAGAAATCCCCTTTTAAGTTGTTGGCCATGTTTGTCCAAGACACTCTAGGAGCATTACAGGCTCTAGTTTTTGGCCTTGGATTCACATAAAGAGGTAGAGGTAAGCCTCTATTGCTGAACACACTGTGCACTTCAGTTGCAAAGCTCAGAGTTCCCTGGACTGGAACTGACCTGAGGGGCTAGTACCTGTGAACTGGCTTTCATAGTCCCAGAAGACACCATGCAAGATTCCGAAATAGGGAAACATTTCGTCTTTTATTTCCTCTTCGCTTTTCTGTTTTAAACACACGCAAAGCATCCCTGTAGATGAGAGGATAAACTCCAATTATCTTAGCTGGCACTTGAAAACCTGGCCCCAAACTATTTTCTAATCTTAGATCTCATTATTTCTCATCACTCTGAATAATTAAATAGAACAATCTTACATGTTTTTAAAAGCTTAGCAAGTTTTGAAATTTTCAATAGGTATTCCTATTTTTTGAAAACTTTTTACTTCCAATATTTCACTTTGGAAATGTGATTTTAAATGTATAAGTTCATTCTATATATTAAAATCAATATATAAATAAGTATATTTGCAATGTTAAGATGTTATCTCATGAGTTCCACGTGTGTCACTTCATGTGAATTTAGAGATTCGATTAATTTATATAAAGACAGGTGGTGGCGTACGCCTTTAATCCCAGCACTCAGGAGGCAGAGGCAGGCGGATCTCTGTGAGTTCAAGGCCAGCCTTGTCTACAGAGTGAGTTCCAGGAAAGGCGCAAAGCTACACAGAGAAACCCTGTCTCGAAAAAAAAAAAAAAAAACAAAAAGAAAGAAAGAAAAAAAGAAAGAAAGAAAGAAAGAAAGAAAGAAAAAGAATATACCTTTTTGTAATTTTAGGAAAGAAGCAGAATAGCTCAAAGGTCAATGCTACACTCAACAGATAATTGCTACTTTTAGGTTGTGGTCTCACATTGTTTCCTCAAAGGCTGATTCGGAGCTTTGTCCTTGGCTGGAGGCATCCGGAGGGAGAAGGTAGGTGGAAGCACTAGATGGCATGGACTAGTAATGAGTTTTCAAGTTAAATGGGGAGGCGTCCTTGAAAGGGATTTAGATATTTTATAGAGGTTACTGGTGAGATCTTTTTTTCCTTCTTTGAAAATTCAGTTTATTCATTTTATTTCTGTGTATATGTTTACGTTTGTGTGTTTGCATGCCCATAGAGGTCAGAAGAGGATTTCAGAAATCCTAGAGGTGGAGTTTCAAGTAGTTGTGAGTCCCCAATGTGGGTGCTGGGAAAATTTTTGTGGTCCTCTGGAAGAGCAGAGAACGCTCTGAACTGTTGGGACAAATTGCCAACCCCTCACGGTCAGTGCTTAAGAAAGGGCCCTAAAAGTCTGCATTTGTCTGTACCCAGCTCTCTCCGACTTTGCTTATGATGATGCCGCTGCTTGTTCCCACACGGGTCTACACTTACTGCTGACTACAAGGGTGTGACATATTAATAGTGTCCCCTTCAGATCTGAGCAGAGGCAATCATCATGCTCTTGCATCTTTAGAACTTTAAGTTGAATAAATTGTTCTGCTTTATAAAAGTAAGACATTTGGGAATATTATTATAGTATTGGAAGCTAAATGAGGTAGTGGTTGGAGAGACGTTTTGCATGTTATGAACCTCCTCCTTCCTAGGAATAAAGTTGGATCACACCATGTATAACTCTAGTTTCTAGGGCTCCAACTATCCCAGGCTGCATGACACCACATGGGGATGCAAAGGACCCAGTCTGCAGGACACCACATGCACAGAGACAAACACACATAACACAGAATTTAAAAGAAAAAAATGAGTTTAAAAAATGTTAAATGACAAAACTTAAAGTACTTTTTTGAGTCTTTTTTCTGTTATTTCCATGCTGCATAGAGATAAATTCTACTGAATCCATTTCTTGAGTTTTAAGTTTGCATTTCCATGATCTGTTGGCACAGATTGTTGACACAATATTTAAAAGCTACAGCTCTTTATTCACTACCTGCGAATCAGTAAGTAAGTATGAAAATAATGAATAAATAATTTGGACAGCTGTGGAATACCAGTAATTATCTTGGCCAGGTCAAGTGCTGCAATGTTAGGCAGCTTGCACTTAACTCCTGGGTTAAAAAAATAACCTGCATAATGAAATGTAAAATAGAAATGATTTCTCCCAGACCCAAGAGCAACTCATTCTCTTTCCCTGAATGGAAAGGATCGAGAAAGTGCAAACAGCTGAGGGTCCGTAACAGCTGTAGAACAACTCTGGTAGTAACCTCCTGCCACAAATTTCCATTTAAATTTAGATGCACAGATTGATGTCTCAGTACACAGACAAAAGATTTTCAGGAATCTATATGGAAGCCCTGCGAAATTTATTACCAGGAGTTATTGGCAGTATTTGTGTAAACTATTTAGACAAATAATGTCTAATGTGATAAATGGAATGTAACATTTAATACGGTTTCTATATCTGTCAGTGTCAAGTGAAATACTCTGAAATTGTACTTCTTAGAATAACTCTTGTGCATGTTGAAAGCAAGCTGATGACATCCAGTATGAATTAGATTTTCTGAAAGAATATCAGTAGTGTGTGTGTGTGTGTGTGTGTGTGTGTGTGTGTGTGCATTGCATTTGTGCCTGTGTGTATGAGAGAGAAAGAGAGATAAAAAGACAGAAGAAGAACTTATATTAAAAACAGACAGAGAAGGAATCAGGCAAGGGAAAGGAACATACAATATCTGCATAATAGTAGATAATGGCAAAAGTAGCATTTAACAAACATTTGACTTTTTCATGTTCTCTAAATTACATTATTATTTTCTTGGTGTTAAAAGAAGAGAAACAATATTGGTTTTGTCCTTAGATAGTTGTAGTCTTAGGTAAAGAGGCCATTTTTTTTTATTTAAGTATATAATATCTATGTTTAGTAATACAATGGGAAGTTTCTGATGATCAGCTAGCAAATAACAAAATCAGATACAATATTTAAATAAACTGTTTAATAAGGAATCACCACAATCATACAGCTTAGAGGAATTAGAAATGGTGAGGGTTACAGCCATAGTAGTATGAGAAAGAAAAGTGAGGCAGGAGACTCTGTCTTTCCTTTTTATCTGTTCCCTTATCTCTGCTCCATAGACTCCAACCCCATTTGCTGTAGGTAATACAAAGCATCACAATATATTTATTGGAAATATTTTCTCTCTCTTCCTTAAATTTCTTTCTAAACTGCATGTTTTTGTACACATGCATACATATACATGTGCATATACATACATAGATGTATGTAGCAATATTTAATGAAAAAAGAAAGTCAATGGATTTGAAATAGAGAAAAGAAGGGTATATGAGAAGGTTTTGTGTAGAAAGGGAAGGGAGAAATGCTATAAGTTAAAACATAAAATGTAAAAAGTCTAAAAATATTTTTAAATACACGTTGGATAGATCGGAAAGAATATTTTTACATGCCTCTACATTCCTTATCAGAAACCTTGAAGTATTTTGAAGTTAACTCTTCTAATTTTGCATTTTTGTTTGTTTTGGCATCTTTACTCTATTGCTAAATTGCTCATCAAGTCTTTTTCACAAGCCTAAAATATTTTACAGTTTTGCTTTAACCTGTTTCTTTCTTTCTTCATTTTGTCAAAACAGTTCCTACAGAATATTCTATTTGATTCTTGTTGTTATAGTTTTCTCCTTCTCTAAATGTTATCTCAGATCTTAGTCAACACTACATTTATGTGTCATTACATATATATCAATCTTAGTCCATTTTTCCTGCAGTAAAATTACTGCAGTTTTTAAAGGAATGTAATATGTTTAGGATTTAGAATGAAAACTGACACATTCCAGAACAGGACATCAGCATCAGTTGGAAGTTCAGGGTCTTTATTGTCTTGATCTAATCACGACAGAGAGAGCACATCAGGGTCAATTTACAAACAGAACGTTGAAGAATTAAAGGAAATATTTTCCTATGATTTAAAAAAAAAACTTATTTTGACAAAGGATTTCTCTGTGTAGCCCTGGCTGTCCAGGATCTCACTGTGTAGTCCAGGCTGGTCTCAAACTCAGAGAACTGCCTGCTTCTGCTTCACAAGGTTCTGGATTAAAAGTGTGTGCCCCACTGCCTAGTGTAATAAAAACAAAACAAAATAATAAAAAAAAATACTTACTCCCACAGAAATTATACTAATCCATTCGTGAAGGCAAAGCTTGATGATTTCATCATCTCCTCAAGGACCTATTACTGAATATAGGTGTTTGGCATTTAAATTTGAAGCTGATATTTGGACAGGATATTCAATCCATAACATTTTCCTTTTCTTTATGTCTTCTGACTGTAGTCCTTAAAAATCAATCTGAACATTCCCAGTCATTTCAAGTGCAGAAGGATAATATACAATAATGTTTTCTTCCAGTACATTTAAATAATAAATTTCTGAGAACATTAGATTTTTCTCCCATGGGACTTTTACCTTTATACATTTTCAGGCACTTGTGTCTGTTCATATTTCCCCCAGGTTTAATATTAATTCTTTAGTATTGTATAGATTATTTACTATGAAACGTAAATGCAATTCCAAATGGATATGCCCTGAATTTGTATATTATTTGGAGTAAAAATTATATTTATAACCTGTAGTTGTTTTATTATTGTAAATATTGTCATCATACTTTTCCTTTTTAGCCTACACAGGCCCTTTTTTTATTTTAACACTCAGGGGCTCAACTATCTCCAGTCACCATATCCTGACTATTTTTCTTGTTATTTTATCACTGTACTAGATGATAAAGCTTAATTCTTATGTTTTTTTTCTATAATGTCTTTTAAATTCTCACTTCTCATTTCTGATCAGTATAATATAAGCACTCAGTCTAAGTCTCACATTCTTTCCATCGCCAGTTTCTCATTTTCTGCTTGCTCTTCCTTTAAAGTGTCAATGAAATCACCATTTCCTCTCCAAAACCCACTCGAGCCCTTTCAATGAACTCTGTATTTTTTAGGTCACCAACTGTCTAGATCTGTTTTGAAATAGGTAGTGACAGACTGAAGCTTAGCATCTAAAATTGGGCCTGACTCATTGCAAGTGCCAGGAAATATTTACTGAAGGGCTAAATGAGTGTGCTTAATTGCCTTTACATAATACATTGAGAAATTGCCTTTTTAGTGTGGAGGGAAGATGAAACTTTCTGCTGTTTTACTGGATGTAAGCATGGAGATGGCCGAGTGGTTAAGAACATTTGTGGCTCTTCTAGGCAAGCCAGGTTTGATTCTGAGCTCATAAATCACGGCTCACGACTGTCTGAAACTGTCTCAGGGAACTCAAAACCCTCTTCTGGCCTTCACATGTGATACATGGACATATATGCACAAAACACAGATACACATAAAAATGTTCATTTAATAAAAAAGAGGAATGTTTTCCCATATATATTTTCACTACAGCTATGATTATGATACTATATATTTTCTAGAGACTAGATTTTTAAATATTAAGTGGAGAAATGTGAATAGAAATCTTTTGGGTTAGACATGATTGCATACTGTTAAAATTTTGTTTGGTGGGGTAGAAAGGAGGATCTACGTGGAGCTGTGGGAAGGGAATCCATAAACAGACTATATTCTATGAAAACATCTATTTTTCCATTAAGAAATTGAATTTAAAAATAAAACTAAATAAAAATGTATTTTTGTTTAATTTTTACAACAGATCTTCATTTCAACTAGACCCAGTTTTATAGTTATTTCAGGTTTAGTTAAATTTATAAATGTAGGCTAATATTAACATTTATTATATAATTATAACTAATCAATTAGTGCTAAAAGAGTAAAAACAACACAGAATAATTAAATTAGTATAGTGTCACCATTTCCCATAAATGACTCTAAAACTACTTGCTTTAAACAGAAGGACTATGGAAACTTGGGTTCTTATCATTTGCCTATGTTGCTACAAGGTATTTTTCTACATTCTTAACACTGAACCTAAAGTTGCCTCAACAGAATTCAAAGCTCTCTTCAACTAAGTTTCAAAGTCACTGTTGTACCTTGTTTAATATGTTTCATTTGTCAAAGTACAAACAAATTTTGAGTATTCAAAATAAAAGTAAAAAAAAGACTCATACTTTTGAATGGTTTATTTGGAAATTTACTAACAATTTAAGAACATTAGAAAGTATATAAGACTACCCAGTTCATCATTAAGGATTTGATTTTGGTTAGTGGGCCACCTACAGATATCTCTCTCTCTCTCTCTCTCTCTCTCTCTCTCTCTCTCTCTCTCTCTTGAAATGGAGAAATACTCTGACACTGAAATAAAATTGCTGATGACTCTTTTAATAAAAAATAAATTCTACTGAAGAAACTTAACATTTTCAAATGGGGAATATAAGGACACTTGGGGGAGATTTGAGTGAAAAACTCAAAGGGTAAGAGAAAACTGACACAGATCAGAATGAAGTCATTTATAAACTGCCTCACAAAAAGCATGGAGCACTACTATTCTGTGGAAATTAGCAGATGAGAAGGCAGTCTTTGTCATCAAGGTAGATATGGTATTTTCCTTGCAAATATAAATGTTGAGAAGATGCATGTAAGGAGGTGCTGTGTTTCATGGGTCACAAGCACTAACAGACCCCCTAAACAGGCAGCTGGAAATGTCAGATGAAGTTCCAAAAATACTCGAGATTTCAACCGATGACACAAATCTAACACTAAAACTGAAAGAGACAATGCCATAAAACCAAGAAAAAGAAAGCTGTCAAATCTTTCAGAGAATTCAGCTTATCAGGATAGAAAAATACCCTGTAAGTCAAAAGAAAATAAATGTGTGTAAAACAATTAACAATGAGATTTAAGCACTGCATGGGTGATCTGAGACATAAATAATCAGGTGCTGGGTAGGGGATTCACCTGAAATGTTTCATACTAAAATGGCAAAATGCAGTTCCTCAGTAGCAATGGAGAAGGTACCTGTGTAGAGAAAAGACTCTTTGTGCAACCAGACTGGGTGCATTTGTAACAAGCAAGTTTATTGAAAGAGGGTGTCTCAGAAAATAAATGTAGAAATCCATCAATATAATCCACTTGACATTGAACTTATGCTTAGATATGCATCGACATCCACATCCAGGTGTGCATACACCCACACTAGCAAGTATATAAAGCACGCACAAATATGGGGGAAAAAAGATATTTTAAATATTATATGTGTAGGGGAACATGGATTGATGAGCTCCAGTAGAAAAATTTATTCTTCGGAGTAAAGCTTAGCTATCAAATGTTATTTTCTTTTTTTTTATTTTTCTTATTGTTAGCAGCCTACTATTACATGATTCTGGTCACAAGAGTGAGATCTGAGTCCTGCCTCTGACTCGGGGTGATGACCTGACTTTTACATCACTCAAAATATTATAACACCTTCAAAACTTAGCATTGCCTCCTTTCTCTTAAGAGTTAATCAACCGGGCCTGTCAATCACCTGGGCAGGAGACCTCAGCAAATCTGAGACTAATGAGTTCAGCCAAGAAGATAGGAACGGTCCGTATTCTAGATATTATAGACCCCTGAAGCTTCTCCCATGATGCACTTGCTTCTAGACTGTCATGGCAATGCCTTAATGCATTTCTCAATTCTAACTGAAAATAAAATCATAGCTTTTTGTTCGCCGCCACCCATTCCTGGGACACTAGCCAAAATCTTAACCATGGCTTGCTCTGACACTTTCATTCTGTTCCTAAAGAATGCCACTCTTGCCATCCTCTTACAGCTCGTTACAGACTTATCTCTCCCACACTTAAGGGGTATAAAAGTATGATTTTTTTTTCTTCCCTTTATCTATTCTTTTTCTTTGGAAGTTGCAAACATTTACATTTTCCTGGTCTATTGTCTTTCATTCAAACTCCAATAAAATCATCCTTAAGCTTCCTCCTGTTTTATTTTTTTTATTTTTTTTTATTTTTAATCCTTTTATGTGTGGGCCAAAAAAACCCACAAAGCAGATGCCGATTCATAGGCAATATTCAAATCCAAAACAGGCCCCAACTTCAAAATACCGAAGACATAACTAACAGGTTTGTAAGAAATTAGGAAAATTTAGGAAAACCCACGGTTTACTCTAAGAAGTGTTGATGTATTTTTGCAGACTGTCTTTATTTCTCCCTGCTTCCTGTACATGGTCTAATTTCCTTCTCTGGGACACAAGAACTTGGAGTATCCTCCAGACCCCAGTATTAGCCTAGATGGCATCAAATTGCTCATACATTGTCTGTCATTCAGTAACAAAAGCAGGTGCTCTAACATGTCTGTTCTATTTGCATCAAAATCTCATTTTAATATCCAGAGCTCAAGAGCCTTTTCATTGCACTTCATTTGACTTTCACTAGCAGTTTGCAGTAGGTCTGAGATATCAAAGGATCAGTCTGCTCTCACATGTATTCAAGTTGACCACTGTGACATCTACTTTCTTGATTGACTTTCTCTTCTATGTCTTCTAAGCTTTTTAAGCTTTACTTACATATCTAATAAGCAACCTGCAAATAACCTCAGAGTCGTCCGGTGACCTGTTTTAGCCCCTCCGGTTCTGGGGAATTGCTGTTTTTTAAATTTTCTGAATTTCCTTTTAGTCTGCCAGAGTTAATATACAATGACACTGCCCCTATGCCTGGCTATATGATCTAGCTTAAAATCTCTTATGTATATTAATAATAGTTGTTTATTTTTACTTTCACAGTTCTAGCTATCCCCGTTTCAATATTCATTAGTCTGTAAACACCATTATCCCCAAATACATCTGTTGGCCCCGATCAATAGCCGTCTAATTTAGTGTGATTCATATTTTCCTTTCCTTTCGTATTGGATCTGTTCCTCCTGTCCATTATCCTCCTGAAGCATCCTTCTTTTTCCAATTCTGATTTTCTCTCAGACTTCTTTTTGAGATGCTAATCCCTCTATGATTGTCTCCCTTCTCTTTCTGACCTGAACCCTGACTTCACAATTTGCCAATCAGCCAGATCCAGAGTGCTTGATCGACATCAGGTTTAGCTTTTATTGCTTATCTCACAGATAGAAGAACGATCCTGTTGATTTTCATTAAACTTTTTTTCATACATTTCCTCTGACACTTTGCTTTTCATATATATATATCTCCAATTCGAAATAGCCTCCTCTGCCCTCATTCCTTTCTCCGAATCCTTATAGATGTCAAATTATTTTTCTCTCTTATGTTCAGATGCCTACGTTTCTCCTTCACTGAGAATGATTCAGAGCAAATTCCCTTTATTCATCTTAGGTTGCCCTTCATTTGTCTTCGTCTGTTGTACTCAGGAGAGGTAGTTAGCAGGAAAGAACTGTTCACTTCTGCAGACCAGATATGACCTGGATCTTCCAACAATTCGATTGGATTTATACTTTGATTAAAGTCATGATTTGAAGGAAAAGGGAGGTGGTAAAAGATGTATCAAAATAAGAAAGCTGTGTGTTAAAGTAGACATGGGTAACAAAGTAACAGCCAAATCATACTGATCGAAGTGGAAATCAAAGAAGCAGTATACTGAGCAAAGCTACTCCGACTGAAATAATTGCCAGTCAGGAAATTGAGAGTTAATTTGACGTAGATGGCAGTTATGAATAACTATAAGGGATATCTGCTTATAAAAATATTTTCTGTCTTTATCCTTTTTTGGCAGTGCTCACAGTGACTTCCCTAAAATCTAAGCTGATAAAGAATTTAATAAAATGCCTGGAAAATTTCAACTGGATGACTCACTAAACTTCTTTACATCTGTGAGCCACACTTTCATTTGTTTCTGCATACAGCATCAGCAATTATTCTCATAGTAGAATTCTCTTATACACGGGAAAAAAAGTGCATTTTGCCCATTAGAATTTTACAATACAATGTTCTTCCTAGAGTTTTACAAATGCAATGTTTATTATGCTAACATTCTATCCACTGGACTTTATGGGAGATTAATTCACTTTTGCATAATGATATAACAATTTCTGCTGACTTTTAAAAAATGTTATGCATATACATGGCAAGTTTTTATATAATGTGCATCAGTGTTCTTCATATTTCAAGATGATATTGCAAAAAAACTAATTTATTCCTAATTTTCCATGTAAGTGCAGTAAAACAAAGAGCCACATGTTTTAGGAAGAATTGTAGGGAAAGTACAAAGATGTAGCAAGATATATACAGTTAGGTTTTCATTATTTATTTGATAAATATATTAATTTTAATATGACAAAGTTGTCATCAACCACACATTTGTCTTCAATAGTTTTTTTTAATATTTACACTAATTCTTAAGAATTTCATATAATGTACTTTGATCATATTCATCTTAACTTTTTCCACCCCATCTCCCAAACTTACAACTTCATGTCTTCTCTTTTCTTTTCTTTCTCTTCTTCTTTTATAAATTACCCCACCATTTCAACTTGTTCTGCCTCTGTACTCTTGGGTATGGAGCCATCCCTGTAGTGTGGTTGACCTACCAGGAACCACATTCTCAAATTCACGGTCTCTCCTCCAGTAGTCATAGGTCATTAGTAAGGGGTAAGAGTTCATGAACCCCTCCCGCTCACGATAGTGTGTTGACTGGTCTGAGATTGCACAGCTCTTAATGCACACAATCACAGCTGCCGTGGGTTCTTGAGAAAAGTAGTTCCGATACCATTTCACTACTGTCCTCCGTGGCTTGTAGTTTGACACTTTTTTTAGCCCCTCTTCCATGATAATTTCTGAGCGTTCAATGAGGAGGTGTGACATAGTTGCCACATTTCTTTCTAAGCAATCCACTCCCTCTTATTCTCTGAACTTTTACCAGTTGTGATTTTGTAATTACCACTGCTCATTGAACAGGAACTTCCTTATCCGGGGAGCTTCTGTGTTAAATATAGACAGAGATGAATTTACAGAGGAGATATATATACCATTTCCATTTAACAGAATAATAGTAGTGTGTGCCCGTGAGCTCCCTAGCCATGGGAACTTGGTTATTTTTACAGTATGAGGCATGCAGTTTGGAGTTTTGTTTTTATTTTCATGAGGAGCAGGCTTTAAGTCCAAACAGAAAGCTACTGGTTACCAAAACAATATTTATGACACCAATACAGCCATGAGAACACCTTACCATATTGGTCATTAGTGCAGTTCATGGGGTTCACAGCTGGGTAATACTTCCATGGATCCCACTCACAACAAGCAGCATGCATAGTTCCTTCTTCCGGAACTATAAAATCTAGCCAAAGGAAAGGCAGCTTCCTTGTCAGTGCCTCCTTTCCTGTGTGTGTACTATCTTCAGCAATAGATCTCTGCAGTGGTATTGTGTTCCCCAAAATATTATGCACCCTAATAAACTTATCTGGGGTTGGAGAACAGAACAGCCACTAGATATAGAGGCTAGAAAATGGTGGCACTCACACCTTTAATCCTAGGCTTCTGGAGGCCTGGATCTCTGTGAGTTCAAGGCCACACTGGAAATAGCCAGGCAAGGTGACTCACACCTTTAATCCCAAGAAGTGAGCCTTTAATCCCAGGAAGTGAGGCCAGAAAGCAGAAAGCTATTTAAGGCGTGAAGACCAGAAACTAGAAGCTTTTGGCTGGTTAAGCTTTCAGGCTTTCGAGAAGCAGTTCAGCTGAGATTCATTCGGATGAGGACTCAGAGGCTTCCAGTCTGAGGAAACAGGATCAGCTGAGGAACTGGCAAGGTGAGGTGGCTGTGGCCTGTTCTGCTTCTCTGATCTTCCAGCATTCACCCCAGCACTTGGCTTCAGGTTTGATTTTATTGATAAGACCGTTTAAGATTCCTGCTACAGATCTCACCTCCAAACAGGAGCAAAGGCAATAGTTGCTATTGTTTTAGAGTTGCCCAGGACATCTCTGACTAGCAAATCAAGGAGAGACATCACACAGCTGGTGCTAAAGCTTTTATTTGACAACTTAGGAGCTTCATAAGTGAGCACAATTCCTCATGTAGGATAACTCCATTTTTTCTCATTTGTAGAAATACAAAAAATTATATCATTATATATAATTTATGATAAATAGTTCTGAAATGCTTTAGAAATTTTTTGAGTTGTAAAAATTATTTACATCTAACAAGTTATGAGATAGTTGGTCAGAGAGGAAAAGGAAATAGACTAATAAGGAGGGAATCATTTTAAGAATAAAAGGCAGGATTTTTAAACAGATTTCTAAAGAAAATATCATAAATCTCAAAATTATCATTCTTTGATATGCATTCCACCCAAACCCAAGCTATATAACCATCATATTTTATCCTTGCTATCATTAGAGGGTCAGATGAAAGTGCAGATTTTGGTTTACTAAGTGCTAAGGCTGTGTTCTTCAGCTGTGTCCTTAGGCCACTATGATTCCCAGGAGGGGGATGCAATCAACAAGAGAATGTTTGATTTTCACAGGACACCTGCTAAGAAACCCTTGAAAATTCCATATTCATTATTAAAAGTTATTGACTTCTTCCTGACAATAACAACATACCTATTACCTCAAAGCAAAAACCCTCTGTTAAAGTTTACTTATTTATTAGTATATTTCAAATGCATTTAGAAAATAAACTAGAATCAAAATATAAATTATTCTTTATAGTTATATATTTTATATTGTATATGATTATATGATAGTTTCATGCATACAGACATACAAACACACAGTGTATACAAAGATGGAATTAAGAAGAATCTGAAGTATATCTCAGTTGTACACTTAGTTCTTGACATTTTTGAGACCCTAGGTTCAATCCTACACTAAGAACTAAGAAAAAACAGGGGGCTAGATTTATCTCAGTGATCAGTGGTAAAGCATTTGTGTAGCATGGGTTTGATCTCCAACAAGAGAAAGAGAGAAGGGTTGAGGAGACAAATAGAAAGACAGACAGACAGAAAGACAGAGACAGAGACACACAGAGACAGAGAAAGACAGATATAAAGAAACATACAGAGAGGGAGAGAGAGTTGTGAAGAGTACCAGTTATACATAAGGAACATGAAAAAAAAATGATGATTATAAATAATAACTATCACAAATCAAACTAGCCAGGTAGCAAAGTTATTCATTTCACCTTAAACAAAATATGTAGGAAAGTGAGTTCTTACTTGAGTTGTGGTGACAGATTCTATTCCCTCTGATGAAGAAGGTGACAAATGTCCTACTGGGAGAGAACACGTGCACCCAGTTTGACAGCGGGTTCGCTGGCCCCATTGGAAAAGGAGTTAATGTCACCAAGTTCAAGTTGATTCTTGACTAATATTGATAGGATTGTGCACTTAGGAAATGACTACACTGTTCTGACATTGACAGATTTGGAAAGATAAAGCTAGGTGTTATTTATCTACTTAAGTCTCCTCCAATGTTCTTCAATGTAAATAAAATCCGAGAAATCATGGTACTATCTTGGAAAGAAATTGTCCCCTGGCACCATGTAGATAGCAGTCAGTCAGGTGTTTGTGAATTGACTCATAGAATTCATACACGGAAAGAATCAGTTAGATTGATTGAAAAAATAAGAACTTATCCCTGGAATAACCAAATAATTATTTTTAATTTGAGTCATTAAAGGGGGAATATATTGTCATTTTTAGATTTTTTTTTTCATTCAAAGAACATGTATGGTAATTTAAGTCTTTAAATTCATATTAGAGTCCATAAAATTATAATATGCACCTTTTCAAGGACAGACAGCAAAGCAAATTCCATATTTACTATTATTTGAAAATTTATAAGCTACAGACAAAAATGTATCAAGAGAGTGGCTGCTAATACTAGGCAAAGAAAAGTAATGGTATTAATGATATTAGTTATATGTGCATTGTAAAGAACTTGGCTGACACCAAATAAGGTCATAAGATAAAAGGTGATAACTGAATATATCATACTGAGTGATGTAGGTTTGAGGCAGTCCAATTAATGATTTTAATCTAAAATTAATCTAAAACTTCAGCACCATTCAGAATTAAATTCAGGATCATGATAAGTTAGACTATATCTGAATCTCTTCATTGTTATATCTGTATTTTTTATATTCTCCAAACATTCTATTATATCTCCTTTTTGTACATCCCTGTTTCTATCATCCTCTTGTACATATATTTGTATCTTATTCTTTTATTCTATAGAACTCCGGAAATGTTCACTTTTGGTTCTGTCAACTACAATCCCAATTTTATTCTTGAAAAACACAATAATGATGTAAGTTTAACATATGCTTGCCCCTCTTTGATCTTCACCTTGGCTAGATAGTTCTTCTTTTAAAGATCATGACCGTTAGAATTGTGGGGTTTCTTAAAGTACAAGCTAAGACAGGAATTTAGTCAGTGGTTTATAGAGATAATACATCATAAACACTAGGAAAGTTCTACTCCTTGACTAAGGTTTTCTCATTGTTTTCCTCACCAAATTTCTTATATTATATGATGGGGCCAATATTGTTCAAATGTATGTGGGCATCCATTGCTACCATGGATCCATGGGTACCACAATCATGTCATCTCTAGAACACAGTATAACGCTCCTTGTCATTCTACTTGCCTTCTATTTTTTCCTGCCCCCTCATCCTTAATGGCTCCCTAAATCTTGGAGGGTGATGTAGATGTCCAATTCAGGTATGAGCACTGAAAAATTACTACCACCCTTCTCATGGAAGCTATAGGCAGTTAAAGGTTGCAGGAAAGGTCATATTGTTCAGTGATGTCACGACTTTTTAACGTTTCCTTTGTTTCAGCAAGTGATACCCTACCCATGCTCACTTAGGCCAATCCAATAAGAGTTGGTCACATACACACACATCAAATGACATGAATTCAGAAGAGGGTATTGGGAGAAGATTTTATAGAAAGAGGATTATTAGAGAGGATAATTAAGAAGGAGGACTTTGATCAAAGAACATATATAAATCTATAATTTTTGAAGAAATAATTTCTTTAAAATCTTCATATATTATCATATAAATATATATTTATATCTTGTATGAATTCCTTGTATGTGTATGTATGTATATGTGTGTTAAACAATCTTCATATATATGTGTACACACGGAACAGCATTAATATTTGTATTTAAAGTACTTTTATTTATGATGCCATATTTTAGGTCTTGCTTATGAGGCCATTTCTATGAGAGGCGGTTTAATAGCAGACATCCTAGTATTCTGACTCTTACATTTCTTCTGTTCCTTTTTCTACAATGTTCCCTGATTCCCTGATGCAGTAGCTGTAATGTAAGTGTATCAGTTGTTAGGGGGTTTCGATTATCTGTTGAATTCCGCTGTGTGGCCAGTCGTGTTTTTCTGAGATGGTCTTCACTTGTTGTAAAGAGACTATCAGGAGACATGCTAATGTGGAAAAGGAAAATATCTTACAGGGACAAACCTAGACCAAAAACAACCAACCAAACAAACCAACCCAAACAAACAAAAAGTATATAGGCAACTAATAACTGCTGAGAGAGGGAGAATTATATTTCCCAGGGAAAAGGCCCCTAATTGATTATCCAATATAAAGTGGGCAGCCCTGAAACCATGTATATATATATATATATATATATATATATATATATATATATATATAGCAAAAATGGCCTCAGCAGGTTGTATTTATATATTTATATATACATATAAAGAGAAACAAGAGTAACCAAAGAAAGAGGCTATCAATTTGTGAGTTCAGATGGAGTTAAAGAGAAGGGACTTGAGAGAGGCAGGAGGGATAAAAAAAGAAGGAATAAAGTGATATAATTGTATGTAGCACAAATTCTAATTGGTCTTATTAATAAAAACCCAGAAGCAAATAGCAGGGCGAAAGCTGAAAGATCAGAGAAGCAAAGCACCCCAACCACTAGTTCTTACCTCTACAAAATCCTCAGCTGAAAGGGGGATGAGCTCCTGTCTCCTCCCTCCTTATAGTCCTCTCTCAGCCCAGTCATATCATTTCCTGTCTCCACCTTCCTAGTGCTGGGATTAAAGGCAAGAGATCCCAATTGCTGGAATCAAAGGTGTGAGCCACCACTCCCTGGCTCTGTTTCTCTTTTAGACTGGATCAGTCTTGTGTGGCCCAGGGTATCCTTGAACACCTGGTCTTCCTGACTCCTCCTCCCTAGTGCTGAGATTAAAAGTGTGTGGCAACACTGCCTGGCCTCTGTGGTTATCTCATGGCTAGCTATCTCCACCCTCTGATCTTCAGGTAAGCTTTACTTGTTAAAGTGCAAACAAAATATCATCACAATTGTATCTTGATTTTAAATGTATAAAAATAAAATGAAATAATTACTAATGAAAATATTTTACCCTATTTTATCTTTATGTCTATGTTTCCCTTGAGTGTATGTGCAAAATGTGCTTACCTCACACACACAGAAGCCAGGGGAAGATTTTGAATAGCCAGGTACTAGGGTTACAGTCATAATTTTAGCTTCCATGTGGGTGCTAGAATTCTAACCAAGGTTCACAAGTAGGGCATCCAAGTTTCTTAACCACTAAACCACCTCCCTATCCATGTTCTCTTAATGCCTACCAGTTCTGAATTTCTGTAAAAATCTCTGTGTACTTGAAAAGGAAGATTCCTTGATTAAGACTAGGTGCCATACTGGTCTACAGGTATAATAATATTTACTTAGAATACAATTAGGAATTATACTGGTTTAGGAAAGTAGATATTAGGTTTTCTTCTAGCATTCATGACCTTACTAGCCACTGGAAATTGATAGGTTGCATTACTAGACATGGATTCCCTGTAATTGAGTGGATCTGAATTATAATTGGAAAGGTGTTGGTTATCCCTAAGATACGAGTGCCACTATCCCACTCCCGTGGCTAGATTGCCATGCTGATGATTATTGAGGTTCATAGACTTTACAGCTTTATAGGACTTTTGTCTGCAAATATAGTTCTGTTTCATCTGATTCAAGGATTAAATGAAATCAAATGTTCATAATATGAGTATCAAATGCCACCCAGCATTATACATACTTGATTTTTATGTTTTATATGTTAAATATATAAGTTCAAAAAATAAACAATAATTTTAAGGCGACTCAGTATTAGATACATGCAAATAATTCCAGTCTGGATACTTGAAATCTAGTGATAAAATTATAGTCAAGTGTTTTAAAGCACTAGATAATAAAGTACTAAAATGAATTACATTGTTCATTGTATACTAGATTTCTCTTATGAGAAATCTCAAGATTTTATGATGATAACTCAGCATACTTATCCAAAATTGTAATGTGTACTGCATACTTTTATTATATGCCTTCAGCAAAGCCTTTAAGAATGAATAAGAAATAAAGATTAACAGGAAAATAACAAAACTAAGCCAAGTACCTATTATAGCAACAGAGATGGAGTCGTCAGTGGTGCTCAGTGTTACATTGTAATATTATCATCAATTTGTATGTGATTTATGGATGGAAGAGGAGTGTACACCCACTTTACTGCATATTTTAGTTAAGCTATTTTTTTTAAGGAATGAAATCTTCTCAAGAGTAGCAATCTAACTTTATCTACAATAGTTTTCATATTTATTATTTTATTTCTTGGATGTGGATCTCTTCATCTGTTCCCAGTGGTTGCTGTATGATGCCCCTCTGATGACAATTGGGCTAGGCCCAATCTATGAGCATAGCAGAATGTCATTAGGAATCATTTCATTGTTTTGTTTGTTTGTCCAGGCATGTTTGGTTCTATCCTGGGCCTGGGCTTTTCTATCTCTACTTCCTGGTCATTCAGGCAGTTTCAGGCATAGGCTCTATCTCACCATGTGGGCCTCAAGTTGGACAAGTCATGGGTTGGCCACCATTGCCTCAGCACATCTTGAAGATAAAACACATTGTAGGTCAATGGTTTTGTGGGTGGGCCAATGTCATTGGCTCACTATTAGGAGGCCTGGTCACAGAAGAGTGCCAGTTAGGGCTCCATATCGCCTATTATTACTAGGAAATATCACT
The DNA here is from genome assembly GCA_902168425.1 of Peromyscus attwateri. NCBI lineage: Eukaryota > Metazoa > Chordata > Mammalia > Rodentia > Cricetidae > Peromyscus > Peromyscus attwateri. Next base: position 38,067 of record CABHPP010144006.1, read on the forward strand.
GGGGTTATTGCCGTAGATTCTGGGGATGTTCCATTGCACTAGCTTTCTACATCACCCCCCAAATTTCCCCAATACAAGTTATCTCTTCAAGTTCTCCTTCCCTCTTTCCCTCCCACCCCCTGCCTGATCCCTCCTGTACCCATCCCACCCACCCCCAGTTCACCTATGAAATCTCTTCTATTTCCTTTCTCAAGAAGACTCAAGTGTCAAGTGGATTTACACCTAATATCCACTTATATGTGAGTACATACCATGCTTGTCTTTCTGGGTCTGGGTTACCTCACTCAGGATGATTTTTTTCTAGTTCCATCCACTTGCTTAGAATTTCATATTATTGTTTTTAACAGTTGAGTAAATAAATACTCCATTGCATAAATGTAACACATTTTCTTCATCCATTCTTTGGTTGAGGGGTATCTAGGTTGTTTCTAGGCTCTGGCTATTGCAAATGAACATGGTTAAGCAAGTATAAGCATCCTTGTAGTAAGATGGAATGTCCTTTAGGTATATGCTCAAGAGTGGTATAGCTAGGTAAACTGGTTCCCAATTTTCTGATGAACTGCCATATTGGTTTCTTCAGTGGCTGTACTAGTTTGCACTTCCACCAGAAATGGAGGAGAGAGTATTCTCATTGCTCCATATGCTCTCAACCATGAGCTGTCACTTGCGTTTTTGATCTTAACCATTCTGACAGGTGTAAGATTGAATCTAAAAGGAGTTTTGATGTGCATTTCCCTGATGGTTTAGGATATTTGGATTATTGGCTTTGTTGATATCTAGTTTCTTGAGTTCTTTGTGTATTTTGGATATTAGCCCTCTGTTGCATGTGGATTTGGAGAAAATCTTTTCCCATCTGTAGGCTGTCCTTTTGACCTATTGACCACATCCTTTGCCTTACTGAAGCTTCTCAGTTTCATGTGGTCCCATTTACAGTTTGTTGTTCCTTATGCCTGTTCAAAAGGTGTCTCCTATGCCAAAGAGTTTAAGGTTGCTGATGAATATTCTTGGTGGTCAACTTGACTATATCTGGAATGAACTACAATCCAGAAATGGAGAGCACACTGTGATCCGGATATTGAGACAGGAAGACAATATGTCTTTGATCTGGATGGTTTTCTAGAGTCAGAAATTATGGAATCTGTGTGTGTCTCTTTCTGTCTGTTTGTCTGCCCCCCTCTCTCTCTCTCTCTCTCTCTCTCTCTCTCTCTCTCTCTCTCTCCATATATATATATATATAATATATATATATATATTAATCATATTGAATTTATTGGTATGATTTATAGGCTGCATTCCTGCTAATAAAACAATGGCTAGCTGTGAATGGAAAGTTCAAGAATCTAGTAGTTGCTCAGTCCCACAAGGCTGGGTGTCTCAGCTGGTCTTTTGTATATGCTGGAATCCTGAAGACATAGGCTCCAATGCCAGTGAAGGAATGGATGGATGTATTGGCAAGGCAAAGGCAAGCAGGTGAAGAATTCCTTCTTCCATCATCCTTATATAAGCTTTCATCAGAACTTATGATGAAGGTGATAGGTGTGCCTTCCCTCCTCAAGATCTGGATTAAAGGCATGAGTCACCCTGCCTCAAGATCCAGATTAAAAGCTTGTGTCTTCTAGCTTCAAGTTCCAGATCACAAATTTGCCCTTCATTTCTGGATTGTAGTTCATTCCAGATATAGTCAAGTTGATAACCAATGATAGCCATCATAAGGTTAATCCACACTTTCTCTTCCTTTAGGTTTAGTGTATCTGGTTTTATGTTGAGGTCATTAATCCACTTGGACTTGAGATTTGTGCATGGGGATAAATATAGATCAATTTGCATTCTCCTAAATGCTGACATCCAGTTAGATCAGCACTATTTGTTGACGATGCTTTTATTTTTCCAATATGTATTTCAGCTTGGCTTCTTTATCAAGAATCAGTTGTACATAGGTGTGTGGATTTATGTCTGAGTCTTCTCAAAATACATAATAATTTCTTATAGAAGTTTTAGTGTCTATAATGTGTATCACAGTAGTTCTTATGTGTGAAACATGGAAACAAAAATATTTTTTCTATATGTACTCAGGACAACCTTTTTCAGAAGAACAACAACACACTTTATCCAGAGAGCTGCACTGGAAAGCATACATGTATATCCATTCAGACTTCTGCTGAGACATCAGCTGTCTGTTCTAGATATTTCAAGTCTCTGCATAGAGGTTGACTGTCACTGCATGTAAGTAAACACAACAGCAACTATCACCAAAGAATTGAAGCTCTCCTAGCAAAGGAAAGACAGCATATGGCTTTTGATTGGCAATCCACAGCACATAAAGGATGCAACAGAATTCAAGAAAGCACCGTTAATTACTATTGCCAAAGAATATTTTTAAGTGATGTAGGTAGAGGGCTGTCTCAGTGGTTAAGAGCACTGGCTGCTCTTCCAGATCTATTCAGTGTCTAACTCCATTTTCAGGAGATAATGCAGATATGTGATGTACAGACATCCATGCAAGCAAAACACCCACATGCATAATATATAAATGATTAAACCTTAACACCAAAAATTTTAATGGTAAGATTATACAGACAAGGAAGAGGTACTTATGCCAACAAAAATAGTTCATCTTTTTAAAAAATAATATTGCATAATAGGTACCATGCTAGATAGACATGGTAACTTCTGCTTTTAGACCTGGAAGAAGATAAAATGCCTCTAACAATTAAAATGACAACATTTCTAGTACTGACCTTAAATGGGTGGATTAAATGTGAGAGCTGTCTCATGAGCTATTCTAGTTGGAGTGTAGGAAAAAATCATATAAAAGTAATCTTTTGAAGATAAACCTTACAAGTTATGACTTTTTTTTTATTTTTTCTACTTTGGATTGAATTACAATTTATACGACAGCCTGTGGAATTTATTAATGCTTCACATTTATCCTAAAAGATAGATTTCTCCTCTCCAAGAAAATAGATGAATTCCCTAGAGGTTATTCAGTACTCTCTGTATAGTGAGTGATACATAAAGAATAAACTGATATGAGGGAGGCAGATATTTTTAGGGAAAGTCTAGTGATGAACAGTATCTTAGAAAAAGTAAGGTAAGAACTGTTGTGAATATTCATAGTATCACATTAGCACATACAATAATTTTCAGCTCCATAAATAAGCATGCTGTTCTCTTTCTTTCTAGCATAGTTAATATTTCATAAAAATGTTCTGATACACTGTGGGGTTACCAACACTCTCTTTAATGTAACATTTTTCTTAGAAGGACTGAAAACAAGTGCTCTCTCCAGGGCATCATAAATCTTAGTTTTCATTTAGAATATCGAAACCATAAAGAACATAAAACAATATTTAAGCCTCAGAGAAGACCAATTTTCAATACAAAAATGGGATTGTTATGACAGTAAAGGAATGAGCAGATGAGAATAGGAACACTCCAATTTACACAAGGCTGCCAGAAACAAAAGAAAGGAGGCACACAAGCCCCAGGGATTGGCTATGATAGAACAGTGACCAGAAAGCCGAAACTGTCCATGTGGATTCTTCATTTTCCAGCCATTTTTATCAAACAACTCAAGTAATATGGCTAAAGATGGATGATTAAATGATCTTAAATTAGATACTGGGAAATCATATGAATTAAATTAAAAGTCATCATTTTATATAAATATGTAATAAAGTCATAAAATATGATAAAGCTTTAAGGTAAAATGATTGCATGGAATTTGACCAAAATGCATTAAAATTCCCTAATTATAGTCAATAACTTGAAACTTCAGAGCTACTAAAGCATGGCAAGTATTTAATGAAATATCTAAATTTGTATCCAGGTATTGCTTGATTTATTTCTTTGAGGCTCTACTGAATCAAAATGTAAGAAGACAGTTGGCAGACAGTTTATTACCCAATACTGTAATATTATTGTTATTTCTTAATTTCCTCTGGCATTGACAGAACATAAATGGATCTTCCTATAAATGTCAAAGAACATCTCCATTAATATGTGTTAAGATCAGAAACAGCTTTTGAAAATCTTTTTGTTGACAGACTAAATATATAAATAAGTTTCACTTAAATAAAATAAGAAAAGTTTTCTAAGTGATAATTTGTTGAATCACCCAAAATAACTCATAATCAGAAAGAGAATGGCTAAGCAGAGATTAATAAACACATATGATGTACAAAGATTTCTAATATACTAGCATTTCAACCATTTTAACTATATTCAATTATAAAGGACTGTGAAGCATGTAAAGATTTTTATAAATGTGCAACTATAACACATGTGATTTATGCCATTGGGAATACTGAGTATCTAGGATTTTATCCTATGAAGAATGGACTTGAAATATCTGCCTCTAATTATTAGGTATTTTCAAATTTGCTTGAGAGGTCCTCTGATTCATCAGAGGTTCACATTACTAGTTTTATCTAAACAAATTTTTGGAGTGATCTATCATAGAATATAGGCACATAGTAAAGGTGATAATGTAAAAATTCACAAAAAATGGAGGAAATTTTTGCCTATTCCCTTTTTTATTTCAAACATTTTATTTTATTTATTTTGTTTAATTTATTATTATTAATTAAATTTATTCTTGTTATTTTGCATCCTAAGTGAAGTTTCCCCCTCCCTCCTCTCCCACTATTACTGCCTCCCACCTTCACTCCTCAATCTACTCCTCCTGTGTTTCTGTTCAGAAAGGGGCAGGCCTCCCATGAGTGTCAGCAAAACATGGCATATCAAGTTAAGGTAGGACTAAGCATCTCTCCTTGCATTAAGATTGGACAAAGCAACCTAGTATGAGGAATAGGTTCCTGAAAGCCATCCAAAGTATTAGGGACAGTCCCTGCTCCCACCATAAGGAATCCCACAAATATCTCAAGCTACACTACTGTCACGCATATGTAGAGGGCCTACGTCCGTCCAATGCAGGCTCCCTAGCTGTTGGTCCAGAGTCTGTGAGCTCCTATGAGCCCAGGTTAGTTGTTTCTGTAGACTCCCTTGAGATGACCTTGACTCCCCCACTCCAGCTCATACAATCCTTCTGCCCTCTCTTCAATAGGATTCCCTGAGCCCGACCTAGTGCTTAGTTGTGAATTTCTGCATCTGATTCCCTCAGTCACTGGTTGAAGGCTCTCTGAGGACAATTGGGATAGATACCAATCTAATTTCAGGAGATGGTCAGTTCAGGCTACCAATCCACTATTGCTAGGAGTCTTAGTTGGGGTGATCCTTGTACATTTATGGGAATTTCCCTTGTATATGTTTTCTACCACCCACAACCAAATCCTGTCAAGATAGCTCTTTTATTACTCTCTGCCTCCATCCACCTCCCAACCTAATCCTCCATGCTCCCATCCCTAACAGGACCCACTCTACCCAGGAAATCCGAGATAAACTTAAAGAACAGTTCAACGTTCTTAGCAATCAGGGAAATGCAAATCAAAACAACTCTGTAATTCCATTTTATACCTGTCAGAATGGCTAAGATCAAAAACACTAGTCACAGCTTGTGCTGGAGAGGATGTGGAGTAAAGGGAACACTCCACCACTGCTGGCGGGAATGCAATTTTGTACAGCCACTCTGGAAATCAGTATGGAGGTTTCTCAAAAAATTGGGAATCAACTTACCTCAAGACCCAGCTATTCCACTCTTGGGTATACACTCAAAGTATGCTCAATCATTCCACAAGGAAACTTGCTCAACTATGTTCATAGCAGTGATATCTGTAATAGCCAGGAAATTTGAAGGCAAATGGAGGGAACTAGAAAAAAGAAATCCTGAGTGAGGTAACCCAAACCCAAAAAAGACAAACATGGTATGTATCCACTCATATGTGGATATTAACTATAAAGTGAAGAATAAATATTCTACAATCCACAGCTCAAGAGAGGCTTTGTAACAAGGAAGGCCCAAAGAGAGATTGGGACTTATAGATTTCCCTGGGAAGGGGAAATAGAAGATTTCTCTCTTTTTTTATTATAAAATATTTAGCAATGACAAACCCCTTTTATTATGAGTGACATAGTGAATTTAAAATATGTTCGTAAAAACACTTTATGTAGGAATCTATAACTTATTCTTTTTGTATAAATTCGTAGTATGTAATCAAATGACCCAACTATTAAAATTTTTGTATATCCAAACTTGCCTTTTACCTGTTAGAGACAGAAAGTAGATACTAAAACAAGGTCAATGATTTTATCAAACCTCCTCTGCTGTATTAATTACTTACATATCTTTTAAACATTTATTTATTCACTCATTTGTGCATGTATGTGTGCTGTGTGTGAAAACCAACTTGTGGAAATTGGTGTTTTCCTTCCACAACATGGAACATCGAGATTGAACTCTTGTCATTGTGTTTAGTTGGCAGCCATTTGAAAATCTCCTTTCAAAAAAGGAACAATATTATGATTATGAAAGTGCTAGATCTCTTAAGTAATTGTAAATTATGTTTCTGAATATTGAAGAGATTATATACAGATAAAACAGTAATATACATGTGTATTGTAAAATGAATCTGAGAGGCACAACTGACTAAAGAATGGTGGCTGAAAATTACTTTTTCATAATTAAATATTTGTAGAATACTGTAAGGATTAAAAAAATAATGTTTATTAAATACTGAGAAAATCATTAGGCTACCATTTATCAAAGCAACATCTTTATAATAGATGGAGATCACTACAGATAATCACAGAGGGCCAACATTCTGAGAACAACCAAGTGTGGAGCGTCCAGTTGCACTTAATGCATCTACAATACAACTTCTTCACTGAACATTCAAAAAGCATCCAAGCAAAAGAGGCAGAATATTATAAGAACTAGAGGTACAGATATTATGTTATGAGTTGTGTCTTCTTATATTACAGGGAAGCTACACTCACGTAATTTCAACAATATGGCTACCTAAACAAGATTTGAACAATAGCAACACAGGTTGACATTCCAACATGCATGGGGACAATCTCATGAGCCCCTGATCTCAGATGAAGATATTTAGGCAATTGCTATGGACTGAGATAATGAGAATTCGTGTTATACAGGGAGAAGCTCCCTAATTAGTGATACAGTGCGAGTTGTCAGTCCTAAAACTCCTAAACATACCAAGTAGGTTATGTGAGAGGGGTGATGGGAGGTATCTGTGAAACAATAATAATTAAAGAAAGATGTAAATTTGAACTGAGGAAGGAATGATAAATGGGGGAGATTAAAGAGAAAGGGAAGAGGTAAATAACATACATTCATGTAACACTTAAAAAATTAATTTAGGCCGGGCAGTGGTGGCACACGCCTTTAATCCCAGCACTCAGGAGGCAGAGCCAGGTGGATCTCTGTGAGTTCAAGGCCAGCCTGGCCTCCAAAGCAACATCCAGGAAAGGCACAAAGCTACACAGAGAAACCCTGTCTCAAAAAACTAAAAAATCAAAAAAAAAAAACCAAAAAATTAATTTAATAAAATGGAAGCATAGCTTTTTTTCTCAGATCATTTTAGCATGTGTTTAAATTATTGTCAATTTATTTAATTTAAATACCATTAAAATAAAATTTTTAATTTGATTTATTATTTTCTATGTGCATATAAGTACAGAGTTTGTGAGTATGTGTGTGTGTGTGTGTGTGTGTGTGTGTGTGTTTGTGCATATTTTCTTGTTGAAAGTAGAGTTATCTTTCATGTTCATATTTGTCAAAGAAAGACAGAAGCAAAAGCTTATTTGAATTGCCCATTATTAAAACACTAAAAATATAATTGTGTACAAGAGGGTAAAATTGAGTGGGAAGGAGGTAAAGAGAAGACAAAGGAATAGGCAACAGATTTTAATTTTTCTTTCTTCCTCCTCAAATGATCCAGTGTGAGTTGGAATGAAATCTGCGCAGCCTGCAGGGCATCAGGAAGAAACAGAGCAGCAGATGAGTAGGCACTGACATCTGTGGCTTGGGAAAAAAAAAAAAATTGGCAAGAAGAGCACAAAACAAGTAGCTAAAGAGCTCGAAATGGCCATAAAAATGGAGTCTTCTGAAAAGCATAGGGCAGTTTAAATTCTTATTTTTATGGTCTCCTCCTATTAAGTAACACATATTTAGGAAGAACACTCTTAGTGAGAAACGAAAACAACTGAAAAAACTCCAGGCATTTTGTGGAAGATGGAAACATGCAGTTGAATGTAATTCTACCTTAATTGAAAATTTAAAGCTGAGTTGTGCATTCCAGGGAATATTACTTAATACTTGAGTATGGATGGGAAGAAGTATTAGTAGATAATTTAAAAACAGTATTATAGTAACCTGGACCTTTCTCAGTTTTTTTTTTTTATGACCATTTGCTCACACATAAAATTTAATAATGTTTGATTATGTGTTTTCTTCTGATCATTTAGACTAAATAAAAAAGTCTCTTATTTGTCCTGGTAAAATGACTACACAGTTTTCTTGTTTAATAACTTTGAACCCTTGTATTTCGTTTTGGCAGAATATTATGAATCACATGTAACACAGCAAGCAAACAAAAACATCACAAAATCATTCTTAATGATTTAAAGCTTCACAATGATATAAATTGAGTCAGTGATATAAATTGTAATGCCCACAATGCCAGAGTAGAAATAGCTTTCCTTCTAAAGTAGTGTGCACAGGAAATATTTTCTGTGCGTGGTGGGTATTAAATTTTTGAAAACATGCTAAAGTTGGATATTAATCCAACTTTAACATTAATGTTTTTCATAATGCAATATATTCCATGGCTACAAAGTGAAATAAAACATGGACAGATGAGTTAGTTTATAGACAATTCTAAATAGTCAACTGAAATGCCTTCTGATAATTGATCTGTAAGTTATAAAAAATATGTTACAGAAAATAACTATGAGTCCAGGGAATTTATCACAGTCCTGCATACTGCATTTAGGATTCTTTGTGAATCCAACCTTTCCCATCTTACAAAATATTAGTTAAAGCTTTAAGAAAACACTTCTACCAGGATTTTGTCTGTATTATATGATTAATTTAGTTCCTCACAGCTTATTCACAATAGCTGATATTCCTCTGACATACTCTGAGTTATTCTTGTTGGCATCCAGAAGAAAGACCCTTGAAATCATAGGTTAGTTTGTACATTGATGCATACTTGTGTCAAGATTCTTGACTTGCAGAAGGATGTAATGTATGTAATGGTATTATGTGTTTCTAAACATCCTAAGTAAATGTGATATGTTTTTAAAATTTACAGGAAAGTTACATACTACACAAGGTATATAGTGAATTAGCAATGAGTGTGTGTTGATTTTGTGAACTAATGAGTGGACTAGAACTCTTCCTCTGCCTAATGGTGTATATGACTACAAACTCCTAAATACTCCAGTGGAGCTTTTTCTTTCTTGTTTGAATCCACATGTTTAAGACATCCATTTAATTGACGTCCATTATTGGAGCTATGATTTCTGTTTGAAGGAACACTACATAGCCAAATGCATTTAACTTGCTTAGTTAGTGTTACCCCAAGGTATTTTATATCATTTGTGACTATTATAAAGGATGATGTATTTCTGATTTCCTTCTCAGCCTGTTTGTCAATTGTATATAGGAGGGCTACTGATTTTTTTGAGTTGATCTTGTATTCTGCTATGTTGCTGAAGGTGTTTATAAGCTGTATCAGTTCCTTGGTTGAATCTTTGGGGTCACTCAAGTATACTATTATGTCATCTGCAAATAGGGAAAGCTTGACTTCTTCCTTTCCAATTTGTATCCCCTTATAGCCAAACGAATGGAAACACATGAACTATGAACCAATAGTTCCAATAGCTGAGGAGCCTCCAACTGGATCAGGCCCTCTGGATAAGTGAGACAGTTGATTAGCTTGAACTGTTTGGGAGGCACCCAGGCAGTGGGACCGGGACCTGTGCTCAGTGCATGAGCTGGCTGTTTGGAACCTGGGGCTTATGCAGGGACACTTCACTCAGCCTGAGAGGAGGGGACTGGACCTGCCTGGACTGAATCTACCAGGTTGAACTCAATCTCCAGGGCAGTCTTTGCCCTGGAGGAGGTGTGAATGAGGGGTGGGCTGGGGGGGGGGGGGGGGGGGGGGGGGGGGGGGGGGGGGGGAGGACAAGGGAACCTGTGGCTGATATGTAAAATTAAATTAAATTATAAAATTTAAAAAAAAAGAATAAAGAGAGAAAAAGAAGCTAATCTAGAAGACCAAAAAAAATTTTTTTTTTCAGCCTAAGAGAACAACAAGGAAGTTCACAAATATTTTAATATCTAGCTTTAGAGGACAAATTCTTTTACTTTGGTCATGTTTTACTGAATGAGGCAGAAACAACAAAACTGCCAATATCTGGATCTTCATAGTCAAAAGTACCATTATCATAATCAAATTACTTAAGCATTAATGAACAGCCCTTGTCAGAGAGAGAAAATTAACTGGAGAAGACTATGATTTTTTTATTTGAATTTTTGACACTAAATTTCTCTTTTTGTTAATTTGTCTCTATTTAGCTGAAGTGAATTTTTTATCCATTACTTTCTTAGAGATAGTTTATTGTTGGTAAATTTTCTAGACAATTCTGTTAAGGAAGATACAGATAATATATAACTAAACAGAAAGTTGGGGAGTTGCTGAAATAAAGAAAAAGATAGAGGATATATGATGGGTGGATAAATAGATAGACAGACAGACAGATACATAGAATAGATAGATGACACATAGATAGCGCAAATAAACAGCAAAGAATCAGAAACAAAGTAATGGGAGTTTCAGATAAAGAAACACTGTCAAAGAAATACTAAAGTAAAATATAATTATAAGAAAATGCAACAGTTTGAATGTTTGTCTCGTTCCCAAACTAATGCTAAAACAAATGACTAATGAGAGATAAGACTTCTGGGAGGTTACTAGAACACAGGCCTCCAATCTAGAGAGTAAGATTATTATTTACCTAAATATTTAATGACACAATTTGCCTGTCCCTTTTTTCTACAATGTGTTTCTTGTAGATAGGAAACTTTTCTTACTCCCTTCCAGAGGAAAAATGCTTAAAGCATCATGTTAGAAGTACAGACCAGTCCCTAATCAGAAAATAAACCTTCCAGTCACTTGTTCTTTAATACCTCAACCACCAGAATTATAATTAGAGATTTACTCTATAAAAATGTGCAGTTTTGATATTTTGTTATAACAGTAAAAGAACACACTCAATAGAAACTTATAACAGGATATTGCATTATTCCAACTATGAAAATATAGAATAGCTTTATGGCTGGGTTTTGATTGAGGAATAGAAATATTGAATGTTGGAATAAGCTTTACACTCTTTTGATACCAGGACAAAGAGTGACTTCGGTAAGTACAAGGGAGCTGTGAAGAATGGTACATTCATGAATGGAAAACTGCATCTACGAAAGTAACAGGCTTCCACTTACACGCCTACTTAGTTTGGCTTTCTCACAGAGCTGTGACCTCTCCTATGAAAGCTTTATCACAGTACCTTCACAACCTAGCCAGAGCCCATCAAAACAGACTTGAACACTGAACTTACAGATACAAGCTTCGGATTTGTCCTAAAATACACAGGTGAAAAAATAATCCCATGGCAAATCAAATCCTGTGGAAGAACATCTTAAAGTTAACTCTAATGAATAACAACAACAACAAAACACTTTTAAAAAAGCACATAAAAGTCATCTTCTGAAGTTGTAGGCAGGAATATGGAGCCCAGGGGTAAGGTATAGTCTGGGGTTATTGGGTGGACTTTAAGGAGTGTCAGAAAAGGGTGGGTGGTATCTTATCTGAGGTCCCTATGTGTCTTATCTAGGTCTTACCTGGGGTGTCTTATCAGGGGCCCCTTGGTGTCTTACCTAGGTCCAGGAAGATGAGGGCCACGGGATGTGTCCTAGGGATCAGGGTTTGGAGAGTGGGGCAGCTCTTCTGGGAGGTAGGTCATTTACCTACTCTTCAGACTGGTGTGGACTGTAGCTGAACCTATGAAGTCTGCCAGAGCAGTGGAAAGAATGATGAGATAGTAGGGGTTGAGCAGCAGAGTAGGTTTTGTAGGAACAAAATCCAAGTGGTGGGGGAAGTCTAGGTGGCAGGCAAGTTACCTGATTGTCTGGTGAGGACAAAACTCTAATCCAAGTGGGTCAAAAAGCTCAAAATAAATCCAGTTACACTGAAACTAACAGAAGAGAAATTGGGAAATAGCCTTGAACACAGTGGCACAGGAGACAACTTCCTTAATAGAAGACCAGTAGCAAAAACACTAAGATAAATTAATAATAAATGGGAACTCCTGAAACTGAAAAGCTTCTCTAAGGCAAAGGACACTGTCAATAAAACAAGTTGGCAGGCTACAAACTGTGAAATGATCTTCACTAATCCCACATCTAACAGAGGGCTGATTTCCAAAACATATATAAATATATATATATATATATATATATATATATATATACTCAAGAAACTAGACATAAAAAAAAACAAATAATCCAATTGAAAAATGGGGTACAGACCTGAACAAAATTCTCAATAGTAGAATATCAAATGGTCAAGAAACACTTAAAGAAATGTTTAAAATCCTTAGCCATCAGGGAAACTCAAATCAAAATGACTGTGAGATTCCATCTCAAATCTGTCAGAGTAGCTAACTAAGATCAGAAACACAAATGACAGCTTATGCTGGAGAGGATGTGGAGCAAGGGGGCACTCCTCCATTGTTGCCAGGAGGGTTAACTTTTACAGCAACATTGGAAATCAATATGGCAGTTTCTAAGAAAACTGGAAATCAATGTACCTCAAGACCTAGCTACACAGCTCTTGGGTATGTACCCAAAGGATGCTGGATCATACCATAAGGACACTTGCTCAACTATGTCCATAGTAGCTTTATTTGTAATAGCCAGAACCTGAAAACAACCTAGATGTCCCTGGATTGAAGATTGTATAAAGGAAATGTGGTACATTTACACAATGGAGCATTACTCAGGTTAAAAAAAAATTGACATCATGAAATTTGCATTCAAATAGATGGAACTGGAAAAAAAAATCATTCTAAGTAAGCTTACCCAGACCCAGAAAGAAAAACATTGTATGTACTAACTTATAAGTGGATATTAGCTATAAAGTAAAGGATAACCATGCTACAATCCACAGACCCAGGAAAGCTAGGTAAACATTAAAGGAGCCAGAGGGGTCAAGGATATCACAAGAAAACCCAGAGAACCAACTAAACTGGCCTCATAGGAGCTCACAGAGTTTGAATGAACAACTAGGTACCCTGAATGGGACTGATTTAGGCCCTGTACATATATGTGACAATTGTATAGTTTGGTTTAGCTGTGGAACTCCTAACAATGGGAGAACAATCCCTAACACTTTGGCTGGCTCTTGGAGCCCTACTCCTCATACTGGATACTGCAACTTAATATGCCATACTTTGTTGATACCCAGTGGAGGCCAGCCCCTTTCTGAGCAGAAACAGAGGAGGAATGTGTAGTCTGAAGGTTTCTCTGGTCATGCCAAACTCCTGCAGTCCTGTGGCCAGCTTATAAAATAATCACTCTGAAGCTTATATTAATTATAACTGCTTGGCCATTAGCTCATACTTATCACTAACTAGCTCTTATACTTAAATTAACCCACAATTCTTATCTATATTTAGCCATGTAGCTTGGTACCTTTTCTCAGTGTAGACATTCTCATCTTGTTTCCTCTGCATCTGGCTAGCGACTCCTGACTCAGCCTTTCCTCTTCCCAAAATTCTCCTCATCTGCTTGCCCCACCTTTACTTCCTGTTTGGCTACAGGCCAATCAGCATATTATTTATCAACCAATCAGAGCAACACATATTCACAGCGTACAAAACGACATCCCATAACACTAGTGGATTCAGGTGTAGGAACAATGAGGTGGGGGAAGGGAATGGGAGGAGAGGAGGAAGAGGAAATTGTGATCCATAGTGAAATAAACTAATAAATTTAATTTTAAAAAGCACACACAAACTTTTTGACTAAAGGAAAAACAGGAAACAAATACATTGATACTTGAAAATATCAATGTTCTACTTTTAAAAGCAGATTGTCTGTTAAGGAAGTAAATGCCTTAGGGTCTGGAGAGATGGTTTAGCAGTTAAGAGTACTTGCTTTTTGACCTGGGATTTTGTATGACACCCACCTCAGGTAGCTCACAGTTAGCTGTAACTACGGTTCCAGATGAGAGGACAGCAGCTTCTGTCCCGCCTACATACCTTCATTCATGATTTACAAATGCATACACTCAGGCACAAACATATTCACAGACATTTTAAAACAAATTAAAAAGAAAACACTTCATACTCATTTCATTATATATGAAGTATTTAAGAACTAATAATATTCATGTTGAATAAACTGAAGTGTAAGTGTTGAAACCAATGGCAAAGTTTTGCAAGTAGACAAAGGAGAATGGAAAAAGTTTTGACAAAGGAGAAATTATGAGTAAATATAGAAGCTATTCTGAGTGATGTGTGGGAAAAATGGAAACTGATGTTTAGTTAATAGCAGGATAAAGTTTTGATGAAGGGAGATGAATGTAGAATATTCATGAAGGTGATTGAGAAGGAAAGGGTTTTAAAGCAGACAGGTACAGGGATTTTAAATGAAAGGAAACATTTGAAATACTACATTTTGATATTTCAAAGTAAGTTAATTTTTAAAGAAGACATAAAAGGTAGAAAGTACACATATTAATGAAATGAGTTGTAGTATTGATACATATGTATGTTGCATAACAAAAGTGAAGCACATGTATCTCATTTTTCATTCTTCATAAGTGATTTCATTTTTATCACAATATTTTAGTAGTGTGAAATCCAAAATTTATATAAATTCCTTATATTTATTATTAGGTTAGTTTAGCATATTTTTTGACATTTAACATAACCCATTCGATCAAGTTTTTGTCAAGATAGGGTCAAAGAATTAATGGTGTATAATTTGTGTAAAACATAGACTCAGGAAAAGCAGTTTAGGGAAACTTTGTTCAAAATGTATTTTCAGGTCTGGAGAAGATCTGATGCTATCAGTTTCCTCATCTTGAGACAGCACTCAAATAATCATTTATTTACGACAGGAAATTATAAGTCTCATACATTTTCCCATCACTACAACTGGACAAAAGGCTGCCACTCTCATTTTACCCAGAAACAGGAGTTACTTCCCATGAACTGATACTAACAGAATTTCAAAATCCTAAGGGGCTTTCTCCAGAGTGGAGTCCTAAGACTCCATAGGGTCGTCACAACATGCAAAAAGAGTACATTGTGGTACGAGACTACAGAAGGCCTAGGAAAGAATTATCCTGTAAACTGGCATATCTGAGGATGCAAGAGTAAATTCATTAGTTGTGGAAGGGTGAAGGGGCAACTGTTATCAAACACAGTCAGAATCAATACAGAAGCTGGTAGCAGGTCCAGTGTTGAAAAGGAGAAATGGAATTTATTCGGAGTGCACCTGCAGTGCTCCAGAGCAGATTAGAAGATGGTTTGACCCGAGAGACATTGCTTTAAAAATGGACACTGCTATTTTTAGAACTAGGTTGCAAAATATTTTTCCTAGGTTTTTAACAGTATATACATATATGCATAGACTGCATATATATACACATACACGTATATGACAGAGATAGTTATGTACCCATCTAAGACATATGAAGTTGCTAAATCCTAATGAAAGAAATTGTACTCTTCACCATTCACTGACTGGAATATTGTCATTATGGAGGATGAAGCATTGTGAGTTGAAATCCAACATTTTGTAGAGCCAGAGTAGTCCCTTTAATAACCATGTGACATTGCTGTATAATTTAACATCATTGTTGTATTAGGCACAACCCTTGGAATGTGTTCCTAAGCTTAACACACATCTAGTTTTCAATAACTCAGAGACTGCTCAGCACTTAAGAAAACTTGGTTTCAAAGAGGAGCCAGATTCAGTTCCCAGCATCCACATGGTGGCTTGTAATAGTTCATTTTGTATGTTTGTTCATTTCCTTTTACTGTAAATAGCTTATTTTCCTTGAGTACTGTATCCTGATTATGACTTCCACATTCTCTACTCCTCTCAATTCCTCCCCAACTCTCTTTCCACCTGACCCACCCACTTTGTGTCTCTCCTTAAAAAACAAACAAAGTTTAAGGGAAAATGATAAAAAAATAAAATGATAAAAGAAAATTGAACACATCAGAATAGAACAAAATAAAAAAACAGAAGGAAAAAAGCCCAAGGAGGAAAAAAAAACCAGATACTGTTGCTAAGATCCACTCATTCATTCACAAACTCAGAAATCCTGATATGCAAATAAGGAAAGGACTTATAATGAAAAAGAGAGAGAAATATATAATTAAACATAATAAAACAAAAATTAAAATAAAAGGTAAAATAAAATAAAATAAAATCAGAAAACCTCTGACTTGATAATATTAGACAAGGAAACTCCAAAAATGTCATTGAGTTTGTTTTCTGTTGTCCATCTTCTGATGGGCATGCAGCCTACCCTTAATAGTAGTTTGTTTCCACAGTGAGACTCCCTTGGAAGAAATTAAATTGTCATTTGCAAATAGTTTTCAATTGGAGATAGCTTCTGGGTATCTGGAGAGGAGCACATGTCCACTTCTCCTCTCAGCTCTAGGGCCCATCTGATGTGAAACCCAGGAACGATCTGTCATGCTATCTCAGTCTCTATGAGTTCCAAGTATAACAATCCTCTTGATTTAGAAGGCCTTGTCTTCTTGGTGTTCTCCATCCCTTCTGGCTATTAGACTTCCTATCTCCTCTTCTTCAGGGTTCCCTGATCCCTGAGGGGAGGGATTAGTTGGAGATACCCCCTTTTGGACTAGTTTTCCCAGGTCTCCCACTCTATGCATAATGTCAAGCTATGGGTCTCTGTAAATGTTTCCATCTGCTGAGGAAGAAGCTTCTCTGATGATGACTGAGCAAGGCACTGATCTACAAGATAACATAATGTCATCAGAAGTCATTTTATTGCCTTTTTGCAGAGCAATTATTTTTCCTTAGGTTCCCTAAGCTGTCTAGCCTCAGGTTCTTGGTCACTTGAGCAGTGTTGGGTATGAGTTGCTCTCATGGAGTGGGCCTTCAGTCAAATCTGATATTGGTAGGTTCCTCTCAGAAGCTTTATACCACCTTGCATAGTATATCTTGCAAGTAGAACATCATTGTAGTCAAAGGGTTTGTGGCTGGTTTGGTTTTGATGCAGAGTAAAAACTAGATATCAAGAAAACAAATAATCTAATTTAAAAATAAGGTAAAAAGCCTGATGGTGTTGTAACACTCTAATCTCCCAGCAAAGGGAGAGGCAGAGACAGGTAGATCTCTAAGTTCAAGGGCAGCCTGGTCTACAGAGTGAGTTCTAGGACCTGCAAGACTACACAGAGAAACTCTGTCTCCAAAACAAAAACAAACAAACAAACAAAAAGGAGTGGTGGTAGTGGTGGTGTGGTACAGCTCTAAACAGAATTCTTAATGGAGGAATCTCAAATGGTTGAGAAACACATGATGAAATGCTCAAATATCCTTAGTCATTAGGGAAATGCAAATCAAAACTACATTGAGATTTCATTTTACACAGGTCAAATGGCTAAAATCAATAAGACAAATGAAATCTCATGTTGGTGAGGAAAAGAAATGGAATAAGTGGAAAACTCATCCATTGCTGTTGGGAGTACAAAATTTTTTTTTTTTTTTGGTTTTTTCGAGACAGGGTTTCTCTGTATAGCTTTGCGCCTTTCCTGGAACTCACTTGGTAGTCCAGGCTGGCCTCGAACTCACAGAGATCCGCCTGCCTCTGCCTCCCGAGTGCTGGGATTAAAGGCGTGTGCCACCACCGCCTGGCGGGAGTACAAATTTTTACAGCCACTATGGAAATCAGAGTGGCAGTTCCTCAGGAAGATTGGAATCCACCTAACTCCAGATACAGCTCTACCACTCTGGGACATATACTCAAAGGACACCTTGTCTTATTACAGAATCACTTTCTCAGCCATGTTCCTTGAATACCCAGAAATTGGAAACAGCCTAAATGTCCCTCAAAAGAAGAATGGATAAAGAAAATATGTTTCATTTACACAATGGAATATTACTGAGCCATTAAAAACATGAAATTCAGGGCCAGGCATGGTGGCGCATGCCTTTAATCTCAGCACTTGAGAGGCAGAGGCAGGCGGATTTCTGTGAGTTCAAGGCCACCCTGGTCTGCAGAGTGAGTTCCAGGAAAGGCACCAAAGCTACACAGAGAAACCCTATCTCCAAAAACAAAAACGAACACACACACACACACACACACACACACACACACACACACACACAAATGAAATTCACAGGTAAACAGATGGAACTACAAAAACAGAAACAAAACAAAACAAAACAACAAACTTCCTGAATGAGATATCCTAGACCCAGATAGACAAATATGGTACATAGTCACTTATACGTAGCTATTGGCTGTTAAGTCACTGATAAGCAACCTACAGTCTGTGGAATCACAGAGATTAGGAATCGAGTAAGGGACTGGGCTAGAGTGGGATGGATAAATCTCAGTAGGAAGAGAAAACGGGATAAATAATTATGAATGAATAGGAGGCTGGCATAGGAGGATCAAGCACAGAGGGAGAAGACAAAAAAGACTAGGGAGGGAATACAGGAAGAGACAACTAAAATTAACTGCCATAGCAGGGGTTGTATGGAAACCTAATACAATAGAAGCATCCTAAAATGTACACATACATGAAATGGACTGAAATGAAATAGCCAAGTAATGTGGGAGACAGAGCCTCAACTGGAGATTTCTTGTCATCAAATACAGCTATGACTAACTACTGTAATAGTGTCACACCAAATTGAGTTGTTGGTCAAAGGGGGTCCCATTGGAACACCCCCCAACAAACCAAGCATTTTTCAAAAATATAGGTTGCTCTCCACAAACTGAGGTAGTTGCATGGAGTGACAAGAAATGTATATGTATTAATAACATATTCAGTTAAGTATGTAGATAGAGAAAAAAAGACAAAATATTCATTAAAGTTATACTAAAAATTGAGTCTGATATAGGATTGAAATAATTTGTTAAAAGCAAAAGTAGAAACCAAAGTATCACTGGATAGTCAAATAGAGTAGTATATATGAATGGATTATAATTCATATTCTCAAAGCATAAAATACATTTGGAAATTTTTTAATTGAGGTAAAATATTTAGATTGAATATACCACAAAATTTAACTCACCTTTAGAAGTACAAAACAGTTTTATTATTAAATAAATATCAGTCCAAAAGTGTGGTATATCACGTTATACACTAAGATATTGCAAAACCTGGGTGTATGTGTCTCATTTTAATGTACATAAGCAGATAGAATTATACACATATATTCTCAAAACAAATAATAATTATTTGATTAAGATGACATGACAATAACAGAATTTTACCCTAAGTTTTAGAAAAGTTTCTTCCAGATAATTCATCCTAAATTTACCTAGTACATGGAGTAACTACTGGCTTAAATTGACTTCTATAATGTAAAAACAAACTTTTCTTCAAAGCAACAGGTAAGTTGGTAAATTGGAATAAAATCCTCAACTAATTTGGACTCCAACTATCCACTCAGACTGGAGGTGGAAAAGCAAGTTCAAAATTAAAAGGATAATTCTGCATAATTTCATTGAAATAATATCATCAGTAGTCATTGAGACATGTCAAATCACAACCAATTACATAGAAACTGAACAATGTACTGAAGTTATCATGTACATTAGGCAGTGTGAACATCTGATGGAGCAATTTCAGTCGAAGTCACAGATAATTTGTGAATGAAGTAAAGTAGTTACATGGCATTCTTTTCGTGACTACTTGTTAGGTGGTTACTAAAACTGCATGCGATTAGCAGGATGATTCTCACCAGGGAAGCGCATGCCGTCATTTGAGTAACTGCTAATGATTAAGACAAAAGATATTTGCATGATATAGAAGTTTTATTTCATAACAAAAGGGATAAAATGGTATCCTAGCTACTTTTCTAATGCTGTGATAAAACACCATGACCAGAGTAAATTATGGAAGAAAGTGTTTTTCTTGAGGTTTACATTTACAGAGAGTGAGCCCATGACTATTGAGAGAGAGCGCAGGAGCAGGCAGGTTGGCATGATGCTGCAGCAGTACCTGAGTACTTATATCTCCATGCACTAGCATGAGGAAGAGAGAGCTAACTGGGAAAGGGCAAGGGCTTTTGAAATGCCTTCTCTAATAAGGCCACACATCCTTATCCTTCACAAACAGTTCTCTTAACTGGGGACCAAGTATTCAGTCATAACAACTGATGGGGGCCATTTGCATTCAAATCGTCACAAAGAGAGATATGAATTTACCAGGAACACCTGTTGTTGACGTTTTGTATTTTTGTCAAAAAACAAACAAACAAACAAAAAAACATGAAAAAGGTGTGTGGCTAGAGACATTTTTTTTTTCAGACAGCTTAATAAAATACAGGAAAAATAATGTTGGCTATTCGAATACCCTCTTAACAGACAACTTTCTATACTTCCTAAATTAGAACAGTTCCAGAAAATGCAACCCAAATATTTTTGCATGTTAATTAGTAACACTACAGTAACTTACTAACAATACAGAACACTTAATATTTTAACTTCATTTTATCAGCAAAAATAAGTTAGTGTGTGTTAAAAGTTATAATGTAGATGGAGATTCAGAATTGAATGGCCTAATATGGCTTTTATTCCTTCTCTATCCATAATGCTTTCCAGGTACTGAGATCTATTGTTTCTCACAACTGAAAAATCTCTAGTCAGTTTTCTTTGATTTCACTGTACAACAATAACAAGCATATTATACAATAGTAATATATATTGAAAAGTATAATTATATATAAAATGCTATAAAAATAATGACTTATATAAATTGAAACATATGTAGATGATAGAAATAAATGGTATTTCTCCTGAACTGTGAAATTATAATATATATATATAATATACATTTTTGTAATAAATTAGTCAAAGTATCAAGAATAAATAGGAAACAAATGATTTCTTTTAGATCAAAAAGCACCTTGATTTTATATTATCAATCCTAAGCCTCATATTATGCCCCACATTTTGACCTAAGATATAAATAATCTTAAATATTAAAAGAGATGTGAGTTATATCAAAATTGTGGTGGCATGGAAAAAAATTACTTTCAATTTAGATGTATGGATCCTGAAATATTATTTTACTCTGGGAATGATCTTTACTGAGGGGCATCTACTGTTTTATGGTTTTATAATGGGAACAGAAACAGGGCATTACAAAGACTTGTTTTACCTTGACGATCACATATCCTCAGCCCTAAGGCACTGAAGAATAAAGTAGGTTTGAGACAAAGAGAAGAAAACTTCCAACTGATTACAAA
This sequence comes from Peromyscus attwateri, assembly GCA_902168425.1. Lineage (NCBI taxonomy): Eukaryota > Metazoa > Chordata > Mammalia > Rodentia > Cricetidae > Peromyscus > Peromyscus attwateri. The sequence goes on from CABHPP010144006.1 coordinate 59,521, forward strand.
AAAACTTAATCTAAGATATTTATAAATTTTACATAATGATATTTTCCTAAATATCATTAGAAATTTAGGTAGAAATTTGAACAAAACTCTTAAGTATTGACATGTTTATAAAGTATTGAAATCCTTATGAGGGTATTATTGTATTTGCTGTAAAGCAGGAGGGAAAAAACAGTTTTACAAGTCATTTGGTTTGCAATATAGTGAACCAAATGGCTTGCTGGAAATTTGGATAGAATTCAGTTTTTCTACAGCCACTATTAAAATTGATAGTGACAGCTCATTCTGAGGGAAAAATGTTATTTTCCAGTGATTGATATGAGCTCAAAGGGGTGTGAAGAACTACAGTGTACTTTGTGCATAAGAGTTGCCACGGACTGGCACATCTCTGACTCTGTTTGAAACAAGCCAGGGGTTGGCCATTTTCAATGTCATTAAGCTTATATACCTCTTTAAATTATTTGATTTGCTTGGATATTCCACAAAGCATAAGGTGCTAAATTTCAAAACTGAATCTCTGATTTTTCTATTAGATTAGCACATCATTTATTAAATCTAACTCTAATGTTTTCTTCTTTTAATAAGATGCCAAGTCACACATATTAATTAAACACATTTCTAACTTAGTAAATGGTGCTCTCAAATTTTCTACTCCATAAGTGTAACAGGTGAAGCAAAATAAAGACTTTTTGGCATAAGAAAATAAGATAAAATCTTGACATTGGAATAATGTTGTTGTAACAGCATAGATAACAAATGGTGCTTAATGCAGATAAATGGCAATTTTTTTAAACTCTGCCCATTTAAATTTTACTGATTTGGCATGTACACATCTTAATTTCTTAACTACACTTGCAGAGACCAACTAGCCTTTTCCAATGCAAAATCATTTCAGGGGGGATTATTTATACATTTTAAAATATGCTCTGAAAAAATTCTAGCCTTTTTTTTTCTGTTGTATTTATTTAATTATTTATTCAGATTCCCTTTGTCACTGACAAGTCTTTCAATTATGCACCACACTCTAAAAGTGAGGTTTCTAGCAACTGGAACACTGGAAAATGTTTACAGTGCTTTTGTATTTAGCCAGGTATTCTCCGTGCATTTTTCATATAAACATTACATGGTCTTTTAAAATTTATGTAATGGTAATTTTCAAAAGTTAGTATGCCAGTTTAACAAGCTAAAATAAATGCTATAAACAAACTGCTTTATAAAACGAATTTATTTCTTAGAGCACCGGACGCCCAGAAGCTCAAATTCAAGAGTCTTGAAGATTCAGGACCAGGTAAAAGGTCCACATGGAACTAGAAAGCCATGACGATTGTACATCCTCAGACTTCTGAACAAATATCTTTACCATCCAAGTCTACTCATAGACCCTCCTTTGACACTTTAAATATGAAATTATTAGACCTTTTGTCTAAAGGCCTCCATCTTTTTGACTTCATTGCTGTCTAAATGCATACTCAACACTACTATAAATCTGAAATTAGGATTTTCACATATGAATGTGTGCGACGTAAGAAATAAATAACAGGAAGCCACATCACTGAGTAGGGTGGTACATGCTTTTAATCTCACCACTTGAGAAGCAGAAACAGGGAGGATCAAGAGTGTAAGTCCAGCCTCAGATCCACAGTAAGCTTGACGCCAGCATGAACTACATGAAACTGTCAAAATAAAACAAAAAGCAAAAATAAAGTGATTGCAACCTTGAAGGTATAAACAAACAGATCGAGAAATGTGTGGCCTATATATTTTTCATTGTGAGTCTATTGCCATTCTGAGACAAATCAAAGTGCATGGTTTGAATGGGAAAACAATCAATAAATAGCTTCTTAGAGGTAACCGATTTTATCATCAAGAACATGTCTATTGGTGTGTTGAATTCACATTGGTATAGCTAAATTCCATGTTTTTGAATAACTGCTCTACTCACATAATATAGAGCATCACCAGGTCAAACAGGGAGGTAGAAGGAATATGGGAAGGGATATTTAGAATGAAGGGTCATTTGAGGACTCATGCAAACCAAATATAGGAGAAGGTTCCATATATATATGAATATATGTATATGTATATATGTGTGTATGTGTATGTATGTATATATACATATATATATACATAGATATGAGCATGATCTAAATAAAATTATCAAATAAAGGTGGAAATGGAATCCCTACTGAACATCTATCATCACCAAGTGAAGCTTCCATTGCCAGGAATGGGTTATATCTCATTGAATTCTTGGCCAAATGGGCCCCATGGGAACCCCAAACAACCTGAGCTATTACCATTGCTATTACCTGTTCTCTAAAAACTGATAGTAAGGCCTTGATTCTGAAGACAACACCTACACAACTTATGGAACACAGAGTAGACTGCCAACTTAGAGCTTTCACACCAACTCTCTGTGTGTGCTCCCAAAGAAGAAAGGTAAACACATACAAAGCTACACACTTTTCCTTCTACAATGATGAAATACCTGCATGATGCACTAATGTAATAGTGGCACAAAGCTTGCGGGAGAGTAACCAACTAACAACTGATTTGATTTAAGGCAAATTCCATGAGATGGAAATAATGCCTGACACTGCTCATGTAGCTGAGAACCTGAAGCCAGATAGGCTATAGGACCTAGGGGAAAACCAACTACTACTGTTCTGCTAAAGGACCATAGCCATACAACAACTCTTAATGACATACTGCTCTACCGATTATCAGCGCCTTGCTCGGTAATTATCAGAGAAGCTTCCTCTAGGTGGAACAACACAGAGACCCACATCTGGACAAGGGCATAGAGTGAGAGACCTTGGGACACTTAGCACTAAATGGGACGTCTCCAACAAACCCCTCCCCTTTGGGCTCAGGGAAACTTACCACAGAGTAGGAAAAAATAATTATAAGAGCCCGTGGCGATGGAGGAAACTATGAACAAAGATCTTTTAAACATAGTAGGGCCAATACACGCATGAACTCACAGTCTTTCTTAGTACACACAGGGCATGCGCAATCTGTGCCAGATGGTGTGTCTCTGTGCTAAAAGAAGTGGACCAAAGATACCATCACTCATCCAGAAGCTATCTCTAATTGATGACCTTCGCCTATGAAAAAAAATCAATTCTTTCTAACAGAGTTCTATCAGGATACAAACCGTTCTTAAGGCCAGGTCCCATGTCCAGCAGTCTCTGGCCAAGACAAAATGAACACTATAATATCCGTGGACGTTTTTCTCATGTTTTTTTTTGTGTTTTTTGAGTTTATGTTATGGCTTCTGGTTTTGTGCTTTTTATGTGACGCATGTGTGTACAAATGTGTGTGACTTGGCATCTGTTTATGTTTCTTATACTTTTTTGGGCTCTTTTTCTTGTTTGTTTGCTTTGTCCTATTACATGTTTTTTTTTTTTTTTTCAATCTCTTTATTACTCTTTGGATGCCTGTTTGTTTTCTAATAAGAGACAGAAAGGGTGAGGTTTCAGGTACAAGGGGAGGTGGGAAGGGACTTTGAGGAGATAAGGAAAGGGAGACCATAATCATAAAATATTGTGTGAAAAAATTTAATTAAACAGTGAGGAAAGAGAAATTAGATAGAACACTGTTCCTAGAATAAATGAAACCACTGCTTACCGGACATTCAGACAAACATCAGTCAAATAAACAAGCACTTCTTTAACATCCCTGTTGTGTTATTTTTGCCTTGTAGCTTTCAAATTCTGAGTTTTAAACTCTTCCATCCAATTTGAATATAGATCATTATTTTCTTTTTTTATTTTATTTTATTTTATTTTATTTTATTTTACAATACCATTCAGTTCTGCATATCAGCCACGGATTCCCCTGTTCTCCCCCCTCCCGCCCCCCTCCCCTTCCCCCCAGCCTACTCCCCATTCCCACCTTCTCCAGGGCAAAGCCTCCCCCGAGGGAGGACTGAGTCCAACCTGGTAGACTCAGTCCAGGCAGGGCCAGTCCCCTCCTCCCAGGCTGAGCCAAGCGACCCTGCATAAGTCCCAGGTTTCAAACAGCCAACTCATGCAATGAGCACAGGACGCAGTCCCACTGCCTGGATGCCTCCCAAACAGATCAAGCCAATCAACTGTCTCACTCATTCAGAGGGCCTGATCCAGTTGGGGGCCCCTCAGCCATTGGTTCATAGTTCATGTGTTTCCATTCATTTGGCTATTTGTCCCTGTGCTTTATCCAACCTTGGTCTCAATAATTTTCGCTCATATAGACCCTCCTCTTTCTCGATAATTGGACTCCCGGAGCTCCACCCAGGGCCTAGCTGTGGATCTCTGCTTCCAGATCCCTCAATCATTGGATGGGGTTTCTATCACGACAATTAGGGTGTTTGGCCATCCTATCACCAGAGTGGGTCAGTTTGGGCTGTCTCTCGACCATTGCCAGCAGTCTATTGTGGGAGTATCTTTGAATATAGATCATTATTTTCAATGAACATTGTAAGTGGCTTACATGAGATGTCAAAAACAAGAAAGAATTCCACTTATTGAAGGGGAGTTTTTTTTTTTTTTT
>CABHPP010144007.1:0-11631 GCA_902168425.1 Peromyscus attwateri
TACAATCTCTGAGAGTTCATATCTGTACTTATCCTGGTGTGTTTAGAAGATCTTGTTTCCTTGGTGTCCTCCATCCCCACTGGCTCTTAGACTCTTCCTATCTTCTCTTCTGAAGAGTTCCCTGAGCCTTGAAGGGAAGTATTTAATTGACATCACAATTAGGAGTGAGTGCTCCGAGGTCTTTCACTGTCTACACATTGTCCATATGTGGGCCTCTGTATTTGTTCCCGTCTGCTTCAGGAAGAAGCTTTTCTAGTAATCTGAGCAAGGCATTGACCTATGAGTACAGCAGGATGTCATTTTGAGTCATTTTATTGTTACACTCCTTTAGGAGACAGTATTTGGTTTTCCTCTAGGTCCCTGGCCTATCTAGTCTCAGTCTTTGACCACCTTAGCAGTGTCAGGCATGGGTTCCATCTCATGGAATGGGCCTTAAACACAATCAGATAGTGGGTGGTTACTCACACAAACTTTCTGTCATTATTGCACTAGCCCATCTTGTAAGCAGGTCACCACTGTAGATCAAAGGGTTTATAGCTTGGTTGATGTTTACCTTTCTCCTTTGGTAGCATGCAGAGTACCTTCCAGTAACATGAACATTAGTCAGTATGGGTTACATCTAACTGAGTTGTTGACTAAAGGGGTCCCACAAGAACCCCCAAACAACCCAGATATTGCTAAGGCTATAGGTTGCTCTCCACAAACTGATAGTAAGATGCTGTGGATATTGCTCTATATAAGTAAAACACTGATTGGCCAGTGGCCAGGCAGGATGTATAGGTGGGACAAAGAGAGAGGAGAATTCTGGGAAGTGGAAGGCTGAATGGGGGAGACACTGCCAGCCGCTGTCATGACAAGCAGCATGTGAAGATGCTGGTAAGCCACCAGCCACGTGGCAAGGGTTTCCACCTAAAACCTGAGTAAAAAGATTCTAAAATGGAGCTAAAAACAGTTCCTAGTTGTCTCTTTCAAGTTAGTGGCAGCCTGCATGTTTGAGCTACTATCTACTATGGCAGGTTCCTGGCGTGCATGCTCGACCTACAGTATGGCAAGAATGGAGGCCTCTACAAGTGGCACATTAAGCTGCGTGGTGGATCCTTTGCTAGTACAAAACAAAAAGAGGTTTCTGGGCTACACGCTGCTTTGATAGAAGAATAGACCCACTATTTCTGAGAGTTGATGGCTCCCAGAGCTGGCAGAAAACATACCACCACCATGTTGGGAAGCTAAAGTGGGCAGAGCCAGCAGCCACAGTCTTAGAATGCTGCAGTTTAAAGCAATAGGTTCACAATAAGACTGATTCAGATGGAATAGTATACAATGTATATAAAAATGTACATAGGCTTGAAAGAGAGAGAAAAAGGAATATATAGTTATATAAACAAATAGATAGTTTTTAAAAATAAAGTCTTTATATACAGTTATATAAACAAATAGATAGTTTTTAAAAATAAAGTCTTTTTAAAAAATAAAGGTAATAAGCCACGTAAAGATGGCTATCACACAGAAAATCTGGATTATGTTCTCTTTGATATTCGTAACTGAAGAAAAACATTTGATTGTAAAAGCTGTTGAGTTATGCCAAAATGTATACTTTAAAGGTACCTTGACTTCAAAATTTGGATGTAAGGATATGTTGCTTTGGAAAGGAGGCTCTGCTTTTGTTTCCACAGAAAGCCAGAGGCTATGGATTTGTTCAAGATTAAGATACATCAGGTTTGACCAGCCAAGACCACCTGAAAGGTCTCTGATGACACCAAGGCCCAGATGATTCAACATTCAGAACCGTTTCAAGGCAACTGGCTCAGACGATACACCCTCATGGACTACTCTATGATCCTAAAATTTTCTTTGTGTCCCCATAAGATACAGCGCCCCCCTCCAGCAGGAAGTAGTAAGAAAAGCTATGCCCAAATCCCCAAATATACCAAGCTGGCTTTGGAGATGAAATTGGCTCATTCCAGACATATTCCTTAAAAAAAAAAAATGGTTAAGAGATTCTTGTGTCCCAGATCAGAAGAGCCCTCTAGTGTGGGACAGAGAAAAACCAATATTTTTATTTAAAACAAGTTAATTATAATGCGATCTCTTTCTAAAAAAGAAAAGGGGATATGATATAGATATATAGGATGTAGATATGATAGGATAAAAGGGTAGATTAATGAACCTACTTTTAAAGAGCAACAACTTGTTTAAAATGTTTTACATTGGTATAGATTTTAGTCTATTGATACAAGTTTAAAGTTAATTTTGTTATACTGTATATATGTTTCTATTCTTGTTTGAGGTATTATGTTTATGTAACTCATTTAGATTGTAATGGATTACAGATTAATAATTAGTCATCTATGATAGTCAAACTTGTAGCATGTTAGTTAAGTTTTCTAGGCATACATAGATATATTTCAGATAGACAGGTAATCTTCAAACACTTCAAAGACCTACAGAATATGGCATTTAAAATATTTTTTAAAAATTTAGACTTTCTGGACAGTGAGACATGTGTGCTCCTGACAACACCAATTTACTTCAGAGAGGAGGATGGGCATTGAAGACACTCTATATAGAATTTATCTTCACCTTGGCAAAAATAGCCATTTGGGCAAGAAACTGTTCTTGCCTGGACTGCTTGATCAACTGGACATACAGGACCCATAGAAAGATGACCACTGAACTTTGCTTGACAAAATAGTCCTTCAGGTTCCTGCTTTGCAGAGAAAACTGCCAGACATTCTACAGGACACTGAAAAAAATAACGGAGAGACTCTAGCCCTGTGGGCTGAAGACAGATGCCCCAACTTTACAAAGGAACATTAGGTGACTGTCTAGGGTGTCAGCTGTCTCTGTCTACCCTGCAAGACTCCCGAAAATTGCTTGCATCCTTCTCCTGTTTCTCAGGTAATATTATATCCTTCTGAGGTCTTTGATGTGGTTGAAGACTAGATAGTTGTAATTTCCTCAGTTCTGATAAAAGATGGGTTAGATATAAAACCTTAGACTCACAAATATAAGATAGATAGGATATCTTCTTTAGTATTGTAACTGTAATTCTTGCTTGATAATTGTTTTGTTATATGTAATTTTACTATGTTAAAGTTAAAACCTTCCTTTTTGAAAAAGAAGAAAAAGGGAAGTGCTGTGGATATCGTTCTGTATAAATAAAACACTGATTGGCCAGTGGCCAGACAGGAAGTATAGGCGGGACAAAGAGAGAGGAGAATTCTGGGAAGTGGAAGCCTGAGTGGGAGAGACATTTCCAGCCGCCGCCATGACAAGCAGCATGTGAAGATGCTGGGAAGCCACCAGCCACATGGCAAGGTATAGATTTATAGAAATGGGTTAATTTAAGATATAAGAACAGTTAGCAAGAAGCCTGCCATGGCCATACAGTTTGTAAATAATATAAGTGTCTGTGTGTTTATTTAATAAGTGGGCTGTCTGACTGCCGGGGCTTGGAGGGACCCGGAGAGAAAACTCCAGCTACAGTAAGACTGCATTGCTGAGGCTAACACCTACACAACTCATTGAAAACAGAGAAGTCAGAGCTGGGGCCTATCTACACTATGGGTGTATGGACTTATATCTAGGTCTTCAATTCAATTCTATTGACCAAAGTGCCTGTTTTTAAGTCAATACCATGCTGTAATTATTACTATAACTCTGTAGTCCAATTTGAAATTGAGGATGGTGATATCTCCAGCAGTTTTTGTTGTTGTTGTTGCTCAGTGGTGTTTTAGTTATCCTGAGTTTTTAGTGTTTCCATATGAAGCTGAAAATGTCCTTTCAACTTCTGTGAAGAACTGTGTTGGAATTTTGATGGGGTATTGCATTGAACCTGTAGATTGCTTTTTTTTTTTTTTTTACTATATTAATCCTATTGATCCATAAGCATGGGAGATATTTCCATCTTCTGATATCTTCTTTGAATTCTTTATTCACTGTCTTAAAATTTTTTTATCATATAAGTCTTTCACCTCCTTGCTTACAATTGCCCCTAGAAATTTTATTTTTTGAGGCTATTGTGAAAGATATTGTTTTCCTGATTTTTTCTCAGTCCATAGGTATAAAGGAAAGCTACTGATTTTTATGCATTAATTTTGTACCTTCTGCTTTGCTGAAAGTTATCAGCTGTGGTAGTTTTCTGGTGGAATTTTTAGGGTCACTTATGTGTACAATCATATCATGTGCAATCTAAGGTATTTTGACTTCTTTCCTTCCTATTTGTATCCACTTGAACTCTTTCAGCTGTCTTATTGCTCTAGCGAAGACTTTAAGTGCTATATTGAATAAGTATGGAGAGAGTGGACAACTTGTCTTGTTCATGATTTTAGTGGAAACAGAGTTTCTCTTCATTTAGGTTGATACTAACCTTGGGCTTACTGTAAATTGCCTTTATTATGTTGAAGTATGTCCCTTATATCTCTAGTTGCTCCAGGACTTTTATCGAGAAAGGATGTTGGATTTCTCAAAGGCCTTTTCTGAATCTAATGAGATGATCATGTGGTTTTTGTCTTTTAGTCTCTATAATTGATAATTACATTTATCAATTTACATATATTGAATCACCCCTGCATCTCTGGGATGAAGCCTACTTGATCATAGTGGATGATCTTTTGGATGTTTTTGTTTATTTTGTTTGCAAGTATTTTACTGAGAATTTTTGCATCTATGTTAATAAGGAAAATTGCTCTGTACATCTCTTACTTTGTTGGATCTTTATGTGGTTTAGGTATCAGGGTAACTGTGGCCTTTTAAAAAGAATTGTACAGTGTTCCTTTTGTTTCTATTTAGTGGGATAATTTGACTAGTATTGGCATTTAATTCTTCTTTGGAAGTCTGATTGATTTCTGTACTAAAATCATCTTGCCTTGCACTGTTTTTGGTTGGGAAACTTTTAGTTACTGCTTCTATTTCAGACTTATAGGGGTGATAGGTCTGTTTAAATTGCTTGTCTGATCTTGATTTAACATTGGTAGGTAGTATATACCAAGAAAATGATCCATTTCTTTTAGATTTTTCCAGTTTGATAAATGTGGTAGTTTGAAAGAAAATGGCCCCCATAGGGAGTGGCACTATTAGGAGTAGGTTGTTGGAGTGGCACTTGTTGAAGTAGGTGTGGCCTTTTTGGAGGAAGTGTGTCACTGTGGGGGGCAGGTTTTGAGGTCTCATATGCCAAATGTGACACACAGTTGCTTCTGCTGCTTGTGGATCAAGATGAAGAACCCTTAGCTCCTTCTCTGGCACCATGTCTGCTTGCATGCTGCCATGTCCCATGAAGAATAATGGACTAAACCTCTGCAACTGTAATCCAGGTCCAATTAAATGTCTTCCTTTATAATAATTGCCATGGTCATGGTGTCTCTTCACAGCAATAGAAACCCCAACTAAGACAGAAGTTGGTACCAGGGGCTGAGGTGATAGGCTGGACCATGTTTTTGTTTAGAGGAATGCGGACTTTGGGAGTTTGGATTAGAAAAGCAGTTGAACAGTTTAAGTGGGGCTTAATGGGCCATACTGGTAGGAGCATGGAAGACAGTGGTGCTGAGGGTGATTTGAACTGTGGGGGCCTGGCTCAAAATATTTCAGAGGAGAAGAATGTTAGTATGTTGCCTAGAGATAATTTTTGTGATATTTTGGTGAAGAATGTGGCTGGTTTTTGCCCTTGTCAAAAAAGTTTGTCTGAGGCTAAAGTAAAGAATTTTGGATTAATTTCATTGGTGCAGGAAATCTCAAAACAGCCTAGTATTGACTCTGTCCTGTAGTTATTAGTATTTACTCTTATGAAGATTTATAATGAAAAGGAGCAAGTTGAGCAAGGGAAAACACAAAATGTACAATTTGAAGAGAAAAGGAGCACTATTAAGTGAAATGGAGCTAAGTTCCATGTTCAAGGAGATAAACACATTAAGAAATGGAATAAAAGGAGTGATGACCTCAGGGCAAGACCTTACCCAGTTAAGCTTCCAACTTGTGAAATGGGATTAAAGAAAAGCTCAGAGCTGGGCATGGTGGTGCAGACCTTTAATCCCAGCATTCAGAAGGCAGAGGCAGGTGTGTCTCTGAGTTTGAGGCCAGCCTGGTTTACAGAGCTAGTTCCAAGACAGCCAAGGTTAGGCAGTAAAGGTAACCATCAAAACCAGAAAGTTGGTGAAGATGTAATTGAACAAGAAGGCCATGTTCCAGCCTCAGCCACCAGAAGAAAACTTGGCAGCTTTAGTCATGTGGTTCTGGCTATACAGTCAAGAATACAAGAAAGGGGTTACAGAATCTCCCTCTGTGACTTAGGAAAGCTACTGAGGCAAGGCATGTGTCGGACGTGTTCCTGAATGGAGGCCTAGAGAAGTCATTGTGTGAAGTTGTGAAGGTGAAGCCTGGATTGTGTTGGAGACCCCAAGATGTTGGAGATGTCAGAGTCATGGGATACCTGTCGAGGAACCTGCTAACATGGAATGAAAACAGCCCAAAAGAAAGAAGTGAGTTGGAGTCAAACAAAGCTGAAAGGTGTTGGAGATAGGCAGTGGTGGTTCACGACTTTAATCTCAGCACTTGGGAGGCAGAGGCAGGTGGATCTCTGAGTTCAAGGCCAGCCTGATCTACAGAGAGAGTTACAGGATAGCCATGGCTACACAGAGAAACCCTGTTGCAAATAAATAAATAATAAATAAATAAATAAGTAAATAAACAAACAAACAAATAAATAACATCTGGTTTTTGGTCTTGCTTTGGTCTAATATTTCCTCTCTATGTTCCCTTCCCTATATTCTTGAATGGTAATGTATACCCTGTGCCATTATATGTTACAAGTATATGATTTGCTTTTTGATTTTGATTTTATAGGGGATTACAGTTAAGAGATTGCATGAATCTCAGAAGAGACTTTGCACTTTAGACTTTTAAATAAGTTTGAGACTGTTATAGACTTGGAGATTTTTGAAGTTGGACTGAAAGCATTTTTCCATTATGATATGGTCACAAGCCTATGGGGCCAGGGAGTGGAAAGAAAATGGCCCCCATAGGGAGGGGCACTATTAGGAGGTATGTCTTTGTAGGAGTAGGTGTGGACTTGGAGGAAGTGTATCACTGTGTGTGGTGGGTTTTGAGGTCTCCTATGCTCAAGCTATTCCAAATGTGATACACAGTTGCTTCTACTGCCTTTGGATCAAAACGTAGAACAGCTCCTTCTCTAGCACCATGTATGCCCATACACTGCCATGTCCTACCATGATAATAATAGACTAAACCTTTGAAACTGTAAGCCAGCCCCAATTAAATGTTTTCCTTTGTAAGAGTCGCCATGGTCTTGGTATCTCTTCACAGTACTAGAAACCCTAAGACAGTGGCGTACAGATTTTTAAAGCATGTCTTTATTATTCTCTGGGTTTCCTTTGTGTCTTTTTTTTTAATCCTTTTTTTCTGGTCCCTAATTTTGTTAATTTGGATCTTTGCCCTCTGACTTTTAGTTAATTTGGCTAAGGGTTTGTCAATCTTAAGATTTTCTCAAGGAACCTAGTTGTTTTATTGATTCTTTATATTATTTTTTGTTTGTCTATTTGTTTCTATTTTATTGACTTCAGTCCCGAGTCTGATTATTTCTTGCCATCTACTCCTTCTGAATATTACTACTTCTTTTTTTTCTAGAGCTTTTAGGTGTGTCATTAAGTTACTAATGTGAGATATCTCCAATTCTTTTATGTAGGCACTTAGTGCTATGAATATCCCTCCTTGAACTGCCTTCATTGTGTCCTGTAAGTTTGGGTATTGTGTATTCATTTCTTTCAGCTTATTTAATTTCTTTTGTAATTTCTGTCTTGACAGAAATTATCATTCAGTAGTAATTTTTTTTTTCAGTTTGCATGTGTCTGTAAGCTTTCTGTTGTTTCTGTTGCTGTTGATAACCAGCTTCAGTCTGTCGTGTTCAAATAGGATGCAGGGTATTACTTCAATTTTCTTATATCTCTTGAGACTTGCTTTGTGTCTAAGTATGTAGTCAATTTTGGAGAAAGTTCCATGAAGTGTTTAGAAAAATGTATATTCTTTTGTGTTTGGGTGCTGCAGTGGTTTGAACAAGAATGCTCCCCCCACAGCAACTCATATATTTGAATGCTTAGTCACTAGAGAGTGGAGCTGTTTGAAAGGATTAGAAGAATTAGTTGTGGCCTTTTGGAGGAAGAGTCTCCCAAGGGGTGGGTTTTGGTGTTCCAAAAGCCCATGCAAACCAAATCTCTCTCTCTTTCTCAATTTCTCTCATCTCTTTCTGCCTATGGATCAGGAAGTAGCTCTCAGCTACTTCTCCAGTACCATGTCTGCCTACATGCTGCCATGCTTCCTGTCATGATGATAATGGGCTAAATCTCTGAAACTGTAAGCCAGCCCCAATTAAATGCTTTTTTTTAAAAAAAAAATAAGAGGTGCCTTGGTCATGGTGTCTCTCCACAGCAATAGCACTAAGACAAGTGAAACATACCATAAACATCTGTTATGTCCATTTGGTTTATGATGTCTCCAGAATTTCTGTTTAGTTTTTGTCTGCATGACAAAAGAATGGGGTATTGAGGTGACCCACTCTCACTGTGTGAAGGTCAGTATGTGAGTTTAGCTGTAGCAGTGTTTCTTTTTATGAACTTGGGTGCCCTTGTGTTTGGTGCATAGGTGTTTAGAGTTGTAGTATCTTCTTGGTGAAATTTCCCTTTGATGAGGATAGAACTTGTTTTTGTTGGAGGCCTACTTCAAATATTAAAATGGCTATACCCACTTGCTTTGTAGGTCCATTTGCTGGAATATTTTTTTCTATCCTTTTACCCTGAGGTGATGTCTATCCTTAATGTTCAGGTATGTTTCTTGGGTGCAGCAGCAGAATGGATCCTGTTTTCCTATCCATTCTGTTAGTTTGTGTCTTTATTGGGGAATTGAGACCATTGATGTTGATACTTATCAATGAGCAGTGCTTGTTGGTTCCCATTATTTTGTTTCTTGTGAGGTGGGTTCCTTGCTCTTCTTTTGATTTACTGGTCTGAGATTATTTGTTCCTTGTGGTTTTTTTTTTTTTTTTTTTTTTTTTCGAGACAGGGTTTCTCTGTGTAGCTTTGCACCTTTCCTGGAGCTCACTTGGTAGCCCAGGCTGGCCTTGAACTCACAGAGATCTGCCTGGCTCTGCCTCCTGAGTGCTGGGATTAAAGGCGTGTGCCACCAATGCCCGGCGTTCCTTGTGTTTTTGTGTAGGTGGCTAAATATATAGTTGAAGTTTTCCTTCTAGGGTCTTCTGTAGAGCTGGATTTGGAGATAGATGCTGCTTAAATTTAGTTTTATTGTGGAATGTTTTTCTCTCTCCATCTATTGTGATTTAAAGTTTTTCTGGGTATAGTAGTCTGGGCTGGCTGGTATCTTTGGTCTCTTAGAGTTTTTACAACATCCATCCACGCCCTTCTGGCATTTAAGGTCTTAATTGAGAAGCTAGGTGTTATTCTAATGGGTCTGCTTTTATAAATTACTTGGTCTTTTCCTCTTGTAGCTTTACTATTCTTTCTTTGTTCTGTACATTTAGTGTTTTGATTATTATGTGTCATGGAGAATTTCTTTTCTGGTCCATTATATTTGGTGTTCTGTATGTTTCTTGTACCTTGACAGGCACCTTCTTCTTTAGGTTAGGGAAATTTTCTTCTATGACCTTGTTGAAAATATTTTCTATGACTTTTGCCTGGGTTTCTTCTCCTTCTTCTATTCCTGTTATTCATAGATCTGGTCTTTTCATAGTGTCCCAGGTTTCCTGGAGGTTTTATAATTGGATTTTTAATATTCAACATTTTCTTTAACTGAGGTATCCATTTCTTCTTTGTCCTCAATGCCTGAGATTTTCTATTCTATTTCTTGTATTCTGTTGGTGAGACCTCTGAGGTTTTGGTTTGACTTTCTACATTTCTTATTTCCAGTTTTATCTTGGTTTGAGTTTTCTTTAGTGATTCCATTTCCACTTTCATGCCTTCAACAGTTTTCTTCATTTTATTCCACTGTTTGTGTTTTCATTAGTGGACTCATTCATATGCTCTTTAAGGTCCTTGTGTATATTCATCACAGCTATTTTGAAGTCCTTGTCTTGTGCTTCAGCTATGTTACATTTCTCAGGGCCTACTGTAGTAGGGTTGCTGGGCCCATGTGGAGTCATTGTCTTGGCTCTTACTGATTGTATTTTAACACTGGTGTGTAGGCATTTGGGTTTGGGATGATTGCAGTTGTAGGTGTTGATACCTGATCTTGTCTTTATTAAGTGGGTTTTCTGCTTCTTGGTTTTTGTGGCCCTCTCTGGATCTTAGGAGAATGTGGTGGCTGTGGTTTGCCTGGTAGATGGTGGTTCTGAGCCTCTGCCAGGTGTGGCCACTGGGGGTTCTGTGTAGCAAGTGTTTCTAGGTATTAGAAACTGACAGGAAAGAGTGGGGATGGGCTGTGGGAGGAGTGCTGAGGGGGCCACAGGAAGGAGGAAAGTTGGGTATGCCAAGATGATATGGGTAGTCTCCTATGAATGGGGGCAGAGGAGAGGCTACATCTGGTAGTCTGCTACAAAAGAAGGGACAAGACTGGGGGACTGGAATTGGAAGACAGGAGGGAGAGTGACGGTGCCTACCTGATTCCATGGTGAGTGTGGCCAGCAGGTTTCCCGGGAGTGCCTCCTGGTATTGGCACCTGAGACAAAGGGATCTGGTGTGAGAGGGACACTGGAGAAGAATATCTGCTAGTCCCCTGGGGATGAGGGCAGGGAGGGTGCAGCAGATGGTCTGCTACTAAGTTGGGGATAATATTGAGGAATTGGAGGAGAGGAGGGGGATGAAGATCAACTAAATGATTCTGAACTCTATTCTTCATAAGTATTAAAAGTTCCTACTGGCTCGTACTGTTCCAGATGCATTGTGGAAATCATGAATTTCCGGGAAATTTCTCAAGACTACAGAGAAAGGAGGTAAAATAGTCGCTTCACTGTCTTTCTTTACCTCCCTTCCCTCCCTTTATTCTTTCCCCTGTTGGAAATAAGGCAATAACAAATTCAAAAGACTTGGGAAAGTAAAGCACTTTTTGTTGTATAACTCTGGAGAACAGGATGAGAGTACAGAGAAAAAGTAAAAAATGGCCTCTGGTGAACTGATCTGGAGCCAGGCAGTGGTATTTAAAATCTTATGATCAGAAGTTTCCGTCCTCTTCTCCAATAGGCCAGAAGTTGCATCCTCCCCAGACTCCTCATCTTATTGGTCTAGGACACAAAGCCCGATTCATTGAACAATTTGGAGCTTGAGGCAGCCAGCCCCCTTTTCCTATGCTGGGCTTAGTGACATCGAACTTTCTAAATCTCAGAGTCTTGAGACAAGCAGGTGCTAGGTGCTAGCTAGAGGAGGGAGGGGCCAATACCTCCTGTTTGTCTGTACCTCTGATGAACTCTAAGCACACATCATATCAAAAATGGACCACAACAATCTATTTCTTATACATTCCTTTCATTTTTCTTTATTGATAAAATCTCATATATCCCATGTTGGTCTTGAACTAATTCTGTAGCCAGGGATGATCTTGAACAACTTTCTTCTTCTTCTTCTTCTTCTTCTTCTTCTTCTTCTTCTTCTTCTTCTTCTTCTTCTTCTTCTTCTTCTT
>CABHPP010144007.1:14655-40644 GCA_902168425.1 Peromyscus attwateri
ATGTGTGTGTGTGTGTGTGTGTGTATATGATCTCCATATATATATGGGAGTTTGGAGAGAGGAAAGGGAGAACTGTTATAATTATAATCTAGAAGAAGTGGGCGCTCCCAGCTGCTGCTCCAGTCACCTTTTGCCATGTCTTCTCTCCACTGTCATAGGCTCTAACTCTCTCTGGAACCGTGTGCTGTGGTTTCTCCATCAGAGAGCCCAGTCTACCCAATTCCAGCCTTTCTCTCTGTGGGTATACCTGTTCTTTCTTCATTCCCTCACCATCCCAGTCAGGTCCAAGTCCTGGAGGCCATGCAAAGACCTGACATCTTTATATATCAGACCACCATCAAATTAACATTAAGTTCTATGGCAAGAAAATGTGTATAAGGACACTAGTCTGCTGGGAAGCTAAACTATATATTTACTGTCTTATTGGAAAACTGTAGTAGGATAAAGGGATTTAGTTAAAATTTGAATGTGTCCATATGTGCATTGAAACAAATTTTGAATTATTTTTTATAAAATTAACAATTTTTCTTTTATTGACCCTTTGCCAGGACACTGCATGCTGGCGAACTATTTGTTAAATAAATTAGGCATGTAAAGAAGACAGACTAGAAGGTGGCTCTGTAGCTTTTATTCATGACATTTGAATCCATAAGCTCACACACACAAATTTATTTCATAAATATTCTTTAGATTTATCTAGCTCTTCTAATTGATTTAATTATGTTAGTCTGCTTTCTTACAGTCAAACCCTTAACTGAATCACCAATGGAATGAAAATATAGTTAACATTTTTCAGATGTATTTAAAAAAGAAACAGGAAAACTTTGAAAGCAGAATACTAGAAGCTAGTAAAATAGCTTGCTTCATTAGAAATGACTCACCCTCTATGTTACACAAATTTTTACATATCATTGAAAATTTTTTACCTATATTTAATATTGCCCAGAGGAAAATAGCTTGTTATAAAAGTTTTTTTTATAAACATTTTTAAAACCAGGAAAAAAAATCATTACTTCCAAAATATACTTTGTTTGGCTAATTCTAGACAGGAATTAAAGTCAAAATAATCAAAGCCAGAATCACATTATTATCCAAATGATGCCTTTGCCATTTCTTGAAGACATGCTGTATTTCTTTTCCTTAGTGTGGTATCATTTAGGCTAAGAGATTGGAAATGATGTGCTTTCACCAGTGACAATGGGCTGGGTAAATGGTGGACTGGCGTAAATCAAATTCCTTAATGTTTTCCAGTTAAGGAAAATTTCAACCAAATCCAGTGTGTTGTGATAAAAGATGTTAAAAGTAGAAAGAAAGGAAATTTGGAATCGTTCAATATAACCTGGTTAGAGTTTTATAGAGTCAACTAAAATAGGGAAGAAAATCCAAAGATTTTTTTTATAGTAAGACTAGCAGAAACACAGCAGGGTCTGGAGGAGGCATGAGATACCTTATCAGATTCACAGTGTGCAGTGTCTATACCACAGACACAGGGAGAGCTTTGGAGGAGTTTCTAGCTCAACTATAGACATGCTTAATGGTAGAATGGCAAACTTCTGAGAGGATGCCACAGCGGGGATGATTCTGAAGGAAGGCTGAAGGACCACTGGTTTAGAGTTCAGACAGTTCATGAATGTGCAAACGATGTTCTTGTTAAGCATGTGCTGCTGCTGTACAGTCTCTGGACCTTCCAAATACAGGGCATGAGAAAAGCCTGGAGCTCGAGGGGACTATGTGACCTGGGTGGGATAGAAGATTGGATAGAAGTTTCAGTGGGTCACACAGAGGATTCTGTAGAACTTCTATACCTGAATATCTGTAAAAGGAGAACAGGTTCTACCTGAAATGTTGCTGGCATGGTTGGGAGATAGGAAGAATAAGTTAGGAATCTCTGAAGTTCCTTCCATTCATCCTAGCTCTGAAAAAAAGCAGTAAGAAGACATTCAAGGAAGAGAAGAGCCCAGTCTAAGAAGCAGAAAAAGAATCTGGATCGGTAATTCAATCCATCCTTTCCATTATTGTTTGAAGGAAGAGTTTTGTCCGGCTGCCACCAACTGACTGAACCCAAAAGGAAGCCAGAGGCAAGGGAGGCCTGGAGGAGGTGCTGGTAGGTCACTTTGGGGACAGAATTGGAAGGACTAATGTTCTGTTTCTTCAGTGCATCCCAAGTTCAAACCTTTACCCCAGAGGGCAGATTGGAAATATCTTACTAAGATGGTTGATATCAGTATCTATTAGGATAAAAATGTGTAGCTTGTGATCTCACAGTGCCCAGGCTTGTGGATATGTTGTTTATTTAAAATTATCAAGATCTAAAAACAAACAAACAAACAAACAAAAAACAAAACAACTTCATTCCTAATCATCTCTCTTGGAGAGGCACAACCTACTGCGAAGGCTAAGATGTTTGCCTCCCCAAAATCATTAGTAGTCACCTCACCCTCAACAAGAATGTATGAATAGTCGGGTATGGTGGCGCACGCCTTTAATCCCAGCACTCAGAAAGCAGAGGCAGGATGATCTCTCTGAGTTCAAGGCCAGCCTGGTCTACAGAGTAAGTTTCAGGATACCCAGGACTATGTAAAGAGACATTGTCTCATAATATATGAGCTAAGCTCAATGAGTAAACGAGTGGTATGAATGGGAAGTCACTAAAGAAACACACAGACACACACAGCACCCCCTCATGCACCCACGCACGTACACATGCATACACGCATGCACACTTTACCTCTGGCTATAGGCTCATACACACTTCCATGAGCCAGCATTCTTATGTATTGTTTGCAAATGAAAAAGTCCTGCTCCCTTTCATCTTAAGTGGAAAGGACCGACTCCTTCCACACCGCTTCACCTTCCACAGCAAAGGATTCACTGTTGGGGAGTGTGGACTTCTGATAACATGAAGGAGTGAAGTAAACATGTTGAATTTCACATTCCATAAATGGTGTGTGTGTGTGTGTTGAATCTCAGAGTTTAACGATGAATTATGGAACTTGATTGGCTCAGGCAGATAATCCCTGAGCCCACTGATTAATCTTCACCCAGACATTCACATTTTCTAACATGATGTAAGGAGAATACATCATCACTGTGAACATTCTTACCCTCGACATGTTATCCTAAATCTCACAATGAGCAGAATATAGTCCTCCAGAATGTGGGCATATCCCATAAACAAATCAGCTTAGGTTCTTAAGTAATGCCACTCATAAAAGACAGAACACACACGCACACGCACACACACACACAGAGGAAATGACAATCTATTGGTGGAAATGAAGACAATTAAATACAACGTGTAGTTTTTGATTATATCCTAGATTTTTTTTTAAAAAAGAAAAATCAACTACAAAGAATTTTTTGAGGCAGAATTTGAACATCTGTTTCAGGCTCTTGGAGCTGATGACGCTGAAGCTGGATAGGATAATGTTCTCATTGTTAACAGGAGGGCATGATAACGCATTTTAAAACTTTATGACGACTGTAATTTGGTTTTTTGATGGTTCAGCCATGAGTGCATACACAGTGAGAAAGAAATGAGGCGATGTGCTGACACTCGCTACATTTAAAGGACATAGGGTGCTCGGAATCTTTCTACTGCGAATTTTCCCAGAGTTCAAATAAATGTACAAGAACAAGGTTAGGAGACAGAAACAGGCCTGGAGCCGTCCTAGGGGCTGTAAGGATCTCCTATTCACAATACAGATGTATGGAAGATAAGGTCAGGCCAAAGGCTTAAAACAGCCCAGGAAGATTTTTCTTTAGAATTTGCCAAACAAAGTTCTGTAGAAATATGAACACCTTATACTTTAAAAAGGCAGAGCAATTGTCTAGACTTCCCTCCAAGAGCTGATTAGTGCAATTAACAATATAAGCCAGAGAAAAATCATTCTAAGAAGTTAAAAAAATATTTAGATGTTTTAAAGCTGGATAGAAATTTCACATACACAAACAATTGATAGAAAATAACTAGAGATAAATGCCAAATGCCTTCAGAGTCAGGCTTCCCCATGGGCTGAGCATTACTGGAACGCAGGCACACACTCAACTTCCTACTGCGTGAGTCCTGCAGTTGGTCAAGGTACAAGGCAGCAGAGGCTCCCCAAGGCCATGGCCTGCCATTTCTCATTGCCACCATCCCGCACACCCATGAAGTGTGTTACTACTGTGCATTGCCTAGGTCAGGAATTCAGGGCTTGGTCTCTCTGGACCCTTAGCCAGATACGCTTTTAGGCCAAATTGCCTATCTTGGTCTCTAAAAGTTACTTAGGGAGAAAAGAGAAAGTTCCTGTAGATCAGAGAAGTAGTAGTGTTGGGTTTCATCATCCATGAGACAGGAAGTAAGGGTTGTTCTAAGCATGGTTCCATCATGTAGAATGTAACTGTCCATACAGTCAGCCTTTTTATCATTAGGCAAATATGTCACACTTTCTAGGATTTTGTGGCAGTCACAAATGGCTTTAACATATTATATATACTAAATAACATCAGACTAGCTTAGTCATCTTTTGTTATTACATTAACTGCAAGAGTACATTCATACCTACTTCCCTCCACCAATACACACTTTATTAAAATCAAATACCATGGGAAGTATGAGTACTTCTTAGTCAATCTGTCAGAACCACAGTTTTGTGAATGAATCAGAGAAGGCAACATTTCATTTACGAAAGCTTCCAAAGGCAGGAGCTAACACAGAATGGTTATTCTGACTGCTGGAAGGAACACACTGAACGGATAGAAGCGAGACCTTAGTGACTGTAGCACACCCACTGGACAGAAATGAACTTGAGAGAGAGAGAGAGAGAGAGAGAGAGAGAGAGAGAGAGAGACCTACACAGAGAGGGGGGAGAGGAGAGAGAGAGGAGAGACTAGAGGGTGGAGATCATAGAGAAGAGAGAATGATAAAGAAATGGAGAGAGAAGGGGTGGGACAGGGAGGGAAACCAGGGATCAGAGGAAGGGACAATGGGAGGAGAGAAAACATCAGCTGAGTTCAGAAGCTCTGGGGTCAAGCTGGGCAGGCTACAAGACAAGTGTATTTGATCCACATGTTCCAGATACCAACTGTCTGGTCTTGTCACTGAAATCCCAGTACTGTGATATGTCTGCGTGGCCAGGACTCACTACCCCTCAGTGGAGAACAAACACCGCACTAATCTGGCTCAAGACCCCAGGGGTCATTTGTAACTTTATGGTCTCTCTTCTGGGAAATGGGAACGTACATCTTAATGGAAGAGTTTAGAAATGACTGTTAGGATCCATCCTGACCAGGGCAGAGTGGTAATGCACCAGCTCACTTCCATTCCCAGACTCTCCCCAATGGTGAGCATGTGAATGGCCTGCCTGGGGCACAGATCATGCGCCCCATCAGGTGGTCCCTGGGGAAACCGCCCCTGAGGGAAATGCCATGGACGCTGCCAGGAGAGCTGCAGGCCCCTCCCAGCTCCGAGCCCCACACAGGGTTAAGCCACAGGCCCAGAGCCGGGGTCCGCAGGGACTCGAGGAGCGGTGGGATAGGAGGTGGGACAGGAAAAGGTACTGCTTATATGGTATTCCCCAAATTTGCTTGGTACTTAGAAAAATAAATGACAGAGAAGTTAGTCAAGAAGTCTGGGAAGACATAAGTGGAAAAGAACGACAAAGACAAAAAAACCTCTCAGTCTCAAAACCTGAATTCCAGTGAAGCCTAGGGGGCAGGTCACAGGCAGAAGTACGACGACGTGGAGGAAGTGCAGTGGCCTCTCCCGCACTGTCCTCAGCCTAAGGCGGCAAGGCTGGTCCTTCATGCTGTGGTCTGCCTGGCCCACGAGCCCTGGCTAGCAGCACTTAGAGGGTTAAGAGCGCACGAAGTGGGTAGGAGACATCTCTCAGAAGTCCCTGTGGGGCTCCAGCTTTCCTGCTCCTGGAAGTAGGGGCCGCTTCAGCCGGGGAGGGCCACTTCCTGTCCCATGGGGACTCCTGGGAGAAACAGTGCTCCTTTCTTCCGGAAGATGAGGTGGAATGTTAGTGACACATCCTGGTTGTCATCTCTTTCTGGAAAGCAAGGAGAGAGGGCCTGTTAGAGGACAGTAAGCAGAGCAATATGGAAATGCACGGGGGGCATTTACCCAGAGCCTTTAAACCAAAGGTTGCAAGCCTGAGCCACGTTCCATTTCGTCTGTAGGCTTGAGTGGCCTCGAGTTCTCTCTCCCTCCTGCTCTCTCTTATATTAAGACACTGTTTAAAATATTTTACTCTCTTGCCCAAAATCCAAACGAGCCACTGAGCACTTGGAATTGGAGAACATTCCTCTGTGGACAGAGAATGGCCTCCAAGTTCATCCCCACCTCTTCCCATTGTCTCTCCAGGGAGAGCCGAGAACCACTGGCCAACTGGTATGGTAACAGGTTTGGGTTGCTATTTGTAGACTAGAAAACATCTTCCATTTGACTAAGTTTCCATCAAAGATGGGAAAAATGAAGAATGTAATCTTGTACAAGCCAAGAAAAGTGGGAAGAGGAAAGGAAGAAATCCCAGAGTCTAGCTTGCAGTCCACCTATGCTCACTACCTGCCTGGCTCTCACAGGAACTTGTGGATCCTTGAGGCTCTGCACAGGCTGGCCCCGTTCCTATCCCATCTCATCTCTACCCTCTTTACCTGGCTAACGGCCATTCACCTTTCCAATTCAGACATGATGACATCAGTTGGCTGAAAGACCTCATATCTGCCTTTGGAGGTGGTCATGCCTTTCACCTAGGCACACCTTGGCTTTTGTGTAAGGCGTACTGGCTCTGGGCATGTGGTAGTTTCAATGATAATGGCTCCCATAGGCTAATATGCTTGACTATTTTGTCCCAGTTGGTGGAACTATTTGGGAAGGATTAGGAGATGTGGACTGTGGCACGACTCTTAGAAGGTCTTATTAATAAAAACAAACCTGGGGCCAGGTACTGGGGTCAACGCTGGAAGATCAGAGAAGCAGAACAAGCCACAGCCACCTCACCTCACCAATTCCTCAGCTGATTCTGTTTCCTCAGACTGGAAGCCTCTGTGTCCTCATATCTGAATGGATCTAAGCTGAACTGCTACTCACAGCCTGAAAGCTTAACCAGGCTCTAGTTCCTCGTCCTCATGCCTTAAATACCTTTCTGCTTCCTGCCATCACTTCCTGGCATTAAAGGCTCTTGTTACCATACCTGGCTGTTTCCAGTGTGACCTTGAACTCACAGAGATCCAGGTGGATCTCTGCCTCTGGAATGCTAGGATTAAAGGTGTGTGTGCCACCATTTTCTGGCCTCTATATCTAGTGGCTGTTCTGTTCTCTGACCCCAGATAAGTTTATTAGGGTGCACAATATTTTGGGGAGCATAATATCACCACAGTGGACTTGTTGGAGAGGTGTTCCCACTAGACTGAGACTCACTAAATGGCAGGAAGAAAAAACACTCATTGCAGTTGTACACAGGCTTTCACCTTGGTTTGTCTCCCCAATCTTTCTCACAGCGCTGGCACAAGGGAGTTCTTTTTTCACTTTAAGAATAGTGTGGGCTGCAGGCTGAAAAAGAGCCTTGAGCTTGTTGTCAGCATTTGGGGAAGACAAGACTAAGTCATTTTAATTAGATTAGTGAGTTCTGAGTTCCACTTGCTGCTGAATGGACTCAGCTGCTCCATCTCTTGAATGCTGACCTGGGTCATCCCAGACAATAAAACAGCAAATGCTGGAGTCAAAGGAGCTAGTGTGGGAGTGCCCCGGTGCTCAGAACAACGTTTGAAAACCATGCAGACTGTGTGGGTTAAAGAAATAACACACAGTGTGAAATCTAGGAACTCTCACATTGCTTATTAAACACGGGCAATTTCCTACTGCATTACAGCCAGTAAACAAATGCATGTGCAGAACTCCTAAGGATCATTTACTTGTGCTTACTAATTGGACCACATAGTAGGAGACAGGGCTCGTGTTCTCAAGGACCTACAGTCTCCTAGGGAGGAAGAAATGTGGTGGACCACAAGCTGGAATAATGCCACTGCAAGTATTTATTTACTGAGAAAGACAGGAAGCATGTTGGAACCCGGGTCAGACATGTTGAAGTCTCACTTCTGCCCCCTTACTGTCCACCCACAGGAATTCTAAGAGCATCTTGTTTTAGGTGAAATGTCTGTTTGGGGGGACATCTTCTGTAACTCCAAAAGAAGGCATAACCCTGTCTTCCCCCTGTAGCAGCCACAGCACCCTTCTTCACCAGTGGAATAGTCTCCCGACTTCATTTCTGCCTCCTGGATCATCCCATGCAAGATCCTATAGAATCCAAGAGAGCGGGGCTGTGCCTGCCGTTTGCTCTTGCAGCACCAGTGCCTGGTAATCCAGCTTCAGGGAATGCTGGCTTAATCAACCAACGCACAGGTCCCCAGTCTCTTCCCCTGTAAGATGTGATAGTCAGTAGATCAAGGGAAGGTTCAACGGATTCATAGATGCGCAGACTCAATACGTGTTAATTCCCCCTCTGATCTCTTCCTATAGAGATGGCGTTCGGAATCACAAACCCAACAGCAGCCACTCAGTTCTTGCTGGCAGGTAGCCACGCGGGGAAGTTTTCTGTTGATAAATACCCTAGCACGGCGGCGCTGAAGGTTAGAGGCAGGGGAGGCTGCCCAGCGGGAGCAGAGGTGAGATTGGCTCAGGAAGCTGGATGTGTGCTGGAGCAGAAAGCCCATGACCACAGCAGGTGCGGACAGCAAGAAAATAGACATGCAGGAAGAGCCAGGCGCTTCCTTCGAGGAAAGGAAATTACTCAAGAGACGCCCAAGAAAAAGCTACTGTTCCCGCCTCAAGTTTCCAGAGGCTCCTGTGAACTGGGCATGGTGGTATAACAACGGTAATCCCGACACTTGGGAGGTTGAGGCAGGAGGATTGTAAGTTTGAGGCTAGCCTGGGGTATAAACAAGCAAAGAAATGAAAAACAAAACCAAGGGTTCTTGTATGTTGAGTTAGCATTTGACGACAGACTGTGCATTTGAGAGAAAGAGTAATTCCAAGGATAAACGTGACGGCAGTTTTATAATTAACCCTGTAATTCCTGGCAATGGATCAGTGCTCCAAGGAAGAGAGGGAGGGGCTTTTGATGAGCGCCCAGGAAGTGCTCAGCACTTTGGGGTGGCTGTGTCATGTGTATGTAGATCTCCCAGAGGGAACCGCAGTTGTCGTTGGACAGAAGAATCCTACTCCTGGAGCTGAACTGCTTTGTTCCAGGTGAACTGCGGCTTAGCCAGGGACAGGTGCTTCTAAAAGGCTGAGGTCTCTCCTGCTCATACTCGCTGCTCTGCACATTCGTACATCCTGCAACCCTGGCTGGAGCCTTGAGAGGTGGATGTGCGCTGCACTGACCAGGCAGGAGACTGAGAAGACAGGACGACTTACCAAAGCTGCACGGAGAGTGGCTGCCGTGGGGCTCAAACTGAAGCCTGTGTGAACGTGAAGGCCAGAACTTTCCACACAGCGTGGGGTTTCTGAGCCAGTAATCCATATATACTTGAGTGATAACTTGGAAATTAATTGACTCATATATTAATTATAGATGGTGGCAGGCCATTTCTGAATTTTTCACCTGACCCCATCCCCCACCCTTGGAGCTGCAACCCTGCAGTTTCCCTAGGCCAAATCAGGTTATTGCGCCCCTTCCCGCCCTCTTCTCCCACCTTCCCCCAGAGCTGCCTGTAACCCCACAGCTCCTTTAGGATGTGTGCCTTTTGTGACCCCATTCCCCGATCCTTTCCTGTGGAAGGAACCCCTCCCTCCTCCTAGAGCTTGGCCTTCGGTTTTCTCTCGTTCTCGCCTTCCGGCCTCTACAAAGGCCTCTGGCTAAGCCCCTGACCCCGCTGAGTGTGGTGACGACCCACTGAACGGCTTGGTCCTTCCTGAGTCCTGGGGACGCCCACGACTGCAGGCTGCAGTGACATTTTTCCTTTACTGTCATCCAGGGGACCGTGTCAGAACGCTAGCGTACTTTTCCTTCAGCTGGACTGACATCAGTTTGAATCAGGAGCTGCCACAGAAAAAAAATCATGAAAACAATTACGTTTCTCGGAGTAGGTTTAAAACACGGAAGAGTTTTTGAAAAAAGTGGAGAGAAGGTGAACACATACAGAGACCATATGGTCTTATCCAAGGCCCTTGAGTTAGGCTGTGAAGACTTAGGACTGGGGCTTTTCTCACCACAGTGTGAGCCCCAACGTGCAGAAGAAAAACTGTTTCTGAGTTGCCTCTTACATTCCTGCAGGGAAGCAATGGTTGTGACCACAGTTCACAAACTGAAAGATACTGTCCTTGCGTCTGCTCTTTGAAAATCTACAGGCCTGGGCTGGCAAGATGGCTCAGCAGGTCAAAGTGCTTGCTACCATACCGAAAATGTGAGTTCGAGACTCACATTGGTGGAAGGAGAGAACTGACTCTTCAAGTTGTTCTCTGACCTCCACAAGCACGCCACGCTCTCACATTGAATTTTTTTTTAAAGTATAGGCTCCAAGGCTGTATTATACAATTTTGTCACTTGGTGGCGCCATTGAACCGTTTAAAGAAGCGTTCATGAGGCATCATCATGGCTCTCCTCACTGATCCTCCTGCAGGATAACCGGCAGG
The DNA here is from genome assembly GCA_902168425.1 of Peromyscus attwateri. NCBI lineage: Eukaryota > Metazoa > Chordata > Mammalia > Rodentia > Cricetidae > Peromyscus > Peromyscus attwateri. Next base: position 25,274 of record CABHPP010144007.1, read on the forward strand.
GCCAAAGACATTCCTTCATTCCTTCCTCAAGGGGAGCGGTCTCTTTAAAGGAGACTTCTCCATGGCTGGTCACGAGGAATGCCACTGTATAAGGCAGGCCGCCAAAACCTGCAACATGCTTAGAGCTGTTTCTGCAGGGGGCATTTTTTCTGGCAGGTCTCTGGCAAGACACTGTATATGGCTTGTTTATGAAGAAAATCGCCGCATTTGGAGGTTTGTTTGTTTGTTTATTTAATGACGCAGCTATTCCACTCCCGGGCACACACCTCACCACAGAGATACAAGCACAGTCATGTTCCTCCTGCTCTGTTCACAACAGCACGGAAATGGAACCAGCCTAGATGCTCATTAGTAGAGGAAGGGACGATGACAATGGGGCACACCTATGTAAAAATGGAATTTTATTCGGCTGTAAAGAAAAATGGCATTTATGAAATCTGTAGGAAAATGGGTGGATTTGGGAAGTGATTAAGCATGATGCCTGAAAGACAAAAACTACATGTTCTTTCTTATATACAGTTCTTAGTCTGTAGTGTGTGTGTGTGTGTGTGTGTGTGTGTGAGTGTGTGTGTGAGTGTGTGTGTGAGAGAGTGTGTGTGTGTGAGTGTGTGTGTGTGTGTGTGTGTGCATACACAAATGTGGATAAAGTCTAAAAGGCTAGAAAAGGTATCAAAGAAGGTAAAAATGGGTGATTAGGAAGTCAAGGGTGGGTAAAAAGGACACTTAGGCTGAATTCAACACCATACAAACAGCCAGGCCAACCAGCTTCCCCAGGTCTCCACCAGCCTGGTGCCTTGGAGTTTCTTGCAGGCTGCTGCTTCTACCCAGTAAATGGGCTCCATTCCTCTATGCCTAGCAAATTCTCACAGCTTACAGGATGCCCCGAAAGCATTATTCGCTCCATGCTGGGTCCCCATGGCCTGGCTTTCTGCTAGCTTTGGAATTCATTGCACAATTAGCCTTAATCTGAATTGTATATTGTGCATCTCTTAGTGTATATTGTTATGTGATGAAGGGTATTTTTTCAAGTCATATGCAGTAAATATGATTTGAGGCAGTTATAAATAAAACGTATATTCAACATGAGTATATAGCTGGGCAAATGAGATTATGTATGTTTTTATTTTTTCAATTTCTGATATTTTGTCCTTGGCTTAGTCTCTGTATTTTTAGATACTTTTAATACTCATATTATTTCTTGCTTAAAAAAAAAAAAGCTCTAGTAACTTAAAAAGCAATAAAAGGGGAAATAGAATAAGAAACTCAATAGAAGTCACATTTAATTTTAGAAATGAAGTTTCAGTGTGTTTGCTTGGTTTTTGTTAGGGAGGGGGGGGGTGGGGAAAAGAGCCTAAGCTTTGTATAAGTTATACAATGCCTTGTCTGATCTCAACTTTTAAAACTGAAAATGGCCTCTGTTAAATAGTATTGTGAGGTGATTTTGACATCCATTGATCACATTTCTAGGAGTTCTATGATTTAAATATCATCATCATCATCATCATCATCATCATCATCATTTCACTGAAAAAAAGTCTCCCTAAGTGGCCCTGATTGGTCTGGAAATTGTCTGGACATCATGAGTCCCAAGCTAGCAGATAGCTCACTTGAAAAATGAGTTTACATGAAAGGGGTACCCCACCCTGTCCCCCCTCCTTCCCTACCTCCTGCCTGGGAATCTGAGATCCTGGCTATAGGCTCCTGCTCTGAACCCCTCCACTCCCAAAAAGTATAAGAAACCCCCAACTATGTGTTCTGTCTCTGGTGCTGGGGCCTGAACTTTCCTTGGAGCCCCTGAAATGCAGCTGCCACTCTGTCTGTCTGTCTATCCATGGTTATAACAACTCTTCTAATAAACTCCTTCATCCTCAGCAATGTGTCTTTTTTGAACCATCCACCTCATCCAAAACTTAACCTAGATTCGATTGGCCCCGAGCTGGAGCCACTTGCCCAAGTTCACATAGCTTCTGAGTGGCTTTCAATCCAGATGGAGGTGACTGAAATACAAGCAAGCGAACCCTCGCTCTTCCCATTATTCCACTTGGGGGAGATGTGGCTAATAACTTCAGTGGTAAAATGCCCAGGGACACAAGAGCAACAGCATCTTGAACCCAGGCTTTCTTTTAATCCGGAGCATTCTGCTGACAGCGAGGAACAAGAGTGTGGATTACCAATAGTAAAAACAACTAAGGCAGAGAAAGAGCAGAGAGGGCAGAGAGGAACGTGGGGGCAGAAAGTCCAGCATGGGGAACACTTGGGGCCGCAAACTGTGAAGACAGCCTCGGAGCAGATGGCCCTCCATGGCTTGCACCAGGGTCATGTGAGAAGCCTACAATACAACTTGATCCAGACTTGATCCAGAGGGAAAAGCTGTCAGTAAACTTGGGACCCACAGATACTCCTGCTTCTGCCTCTTCCACACACTCCTGAAGTCACAGACACGACACGGAATGGAAAAGGGACCCGGCTTGCTGTGCCCCATCTCCAGTGACAGATCTCAATCAGCACATTGTAAACCTGATGTGATGATGGCTGCTGAAAATATCTGACCAAAAAAAATCAAAGGGTTTTCCTATCAGGTGCTTCCATGCTGACCACGCAGCAACACTGCCCGCACCCCCAGCCCCTGGTGCCTATGTGACCCCTTCTTCCCTCTGCGGTCTCAGAGGTCCAGTTCTGGGAAAGGGCCCGAGAAGTGCAGAAACCTGGTGTAGACATTCCCACTGGACTGTGCTGGACTGCTGTGTAGACATTCTCACTGGACTGTGATGGACTGTTGTGTAGACATTCTCACTGGACTGTGCTGGACTGTTGTGTAGACATTCTCACTGGACTGTGATGGACTGCTGTGTAGACATTCCCACTGGACTGTGATGGACTGCTGTGTAGACATTCCCACTGGACTGTGCTGGACTGCTGTGTAGACATTCCCACTGGACTGTGCTGGACTGTTGTAGGTGACTCGGAACCACGTAACCTGCGGGGCGTTGCTAGTACATACTTTTATACTAGCACCTTCCTTTAATCCCGTCGGAGGCAGGTGGATCTCTGTGAGTTCAAGGCCAAGCTGGTTTACACAGTGAGTTCTAGGCCAGTTAGGGGTTATAATGAGACCTGTCTCAATAACGAAACAAAATGAACCCCATAGCCTGGAAGAGTTCCGTTTTGATGGCAAACGGGCGCTTTGGGTAGAGGGTAGGGTGTGAAGATGGCCTTTCACCTCACACGGTCCATTTCTTAGAGACTTGAAAGTCTCTACATTGTGTCCATATTATACCTGTTTACTTCATTCATTATGTGCTATTCCTCCACTTCCTCCCAAAAGCATGCGGATTAGAGACATCGACCATCCTGAAAATCCCATTTCCGCCATGGTATTCCCTTCCCTGCCTTATTGCCCATTGGTGCCCAGGTGAGGTCTCTACTAAGACTGACCAACTTTCTCCCTGAAGCTGGCTCCTGGCCACACCCACTCATGCACAGCCGGAGGGAGGTCCTTCCTGTCTGCAAACACAGGCAAGGGTGCATCTGACTATGTGAGAACCATGGGGACGTTGGTGTGAAAGCACCACAGAGAAGGCACAGGCAGATGTGGTGTTGGGTGCTGTAAAATCAGAATAGACTTTCTCTTAGCTCCAAAGGCCCAGAAGGCCTTGTTCTGTCATGCTACCTTGCAGCCATTCCAGAGTGCACCCCAGAGTAAGAAGTGGTGCTCGCTCCTCAGCCCTGCTGGTTTCCTCAGCAGCATTGGCAAGGGCGGTACTATGGAGGCCCAAAGAGACACAAGAGTGGTCCTCACATCCCTTCTCACTTTCCTGTGCGATGTACTAGCAACTGCACACCTGGTCTGCAAGGACCTCAGTCTCTACATCCATCACAGGGCCTGGCACATGCCGGGTTTCTGCACTTATTCCTTTAGCACTGGGATGCCCAGAGCACTCCAGCTCATCCTTCCAAGCCCTGCTTAGGGGTCTCTGAAGCTTCCAAGCCACCTAGATGGGAGACAGAGCAATTCTCCAGAAAGGGAAGAGGATCCCAGGGTGGAGAAGGAGAAAGGGTCTCGGGGTTGTTAACCATGCCTCCTGGAAGCTGATTCTCCCTCAAGTGGGTAGAAATAAAGAGAGCCGGGTCAAAGGTTGGCTGTTGGCTGGAGTAACATATGCAGAGAAAGGAAGAAGAGAAGTTAAGTGAAGTAACAAGCAAAATATAAAACATCCCAAACAATTCCCCAGTCAGCTCCCTGCAGAACAGTGGGGCTGCTAAAGATGCAGGAGCTGAGAGACAGCTCCCACCGAGCCTGGAGGCAGGCAGAGGCTTGGTGGTGGGACCACAGCTGTCCCAATAAGGCTAGCTTCCATTTCCCGTGGTGAGGACTTCTTTTCTCACTTTCCAGAATCCAAGTAGCTGTGTGGACCAGGGGGAATAACATTGGTCCTTGGGCAGATGCCCTAGGCAATTCCTGAAGCTAAGCTTTGCCCACCTCACTTCTGAGAACAGATGGGTGAGTCCATGGGACTTGCTTGTCCACTGCGCAGGGTGAGGTGTGCCCAGCTGTCTTCATGATTGTCTTCATGATATGGAGTGAAGGCTGACGGTCAGAAACTCTGTGAGCCACCAGGGCGAACGCAGGGTGAATCTTTATGTCATTTCCTCCCCTGAGCTCAGAGATCTTCCTTCTGGCCCCCAAGCAGGCAGACTTTCTGGCAGGAAGCTTCTGTTCATTTGTGGTCAAACTGACCAGCAGGTAATACCAGATTATGGGGTCTACACATTTTGCACACAACTATTTTTATAACGCAACTGTGCCCACTGAACAAGAACTTGGGGGGTGGGAAACTCTAGTAGAAAGCTGACAGCAGTCACTCTAACATATGTACAACTACACACTCACAGACCTCACTTTGTGACAGCGATGGGTGATGGGTGATGCATAAAGTGGTCTTAGGAAAGACCGGGTGAGCCGGGTGGCACCTTTAATCCCAGCACTCGGGAGGCAGAGCCAGGCGGATCTCTGTGAGTTTGAGGCCAGCCTGGTCTACACAGCGAGATCTAGGACAGGCACCAAAACTACAGGGAGAAACACTGTCTTGACGGGGGGTGGGGGGTTGGGGGGGATGGGTGGTGGAGAAAGAAAGGTGGGGTGATGATGCAAGGACCTGGCAAGCCAGCAAGCATCTTGTGTCCTCACCGCGCACATCTATCTTTCTGTATGTGCCAGACACTGTCTGCACTATACAGCATCACTCAGGATGTCACGTGTGTGGCCTCCATCTCAACTCTGCAGAAGGAACCGAGGGTCAGCATTTTGGCACAGTCACATACACAGTCGTCAGGACAGCAAGTCTGAAACTTCCCAGTCTGTCCTTCTCTGGGGTCCATCAGCTACTTCCCCAGGCACCATGCCTTCTGAATCACCGTTCAATTGGCATGCACTTTCAGTGGAACCTGAGTCAGTGGTCACACTACATCTGCACTAGCCACAGGGTGGGACCACTCCCAGGAGGCCCCAGGCCAGGGCTGCTCCCCTCCCCGAGGAGCATCCCAAAGTCTGAGATGGTTGAAGAAGGCAGGAGAATAGTCAGACTACAAAAATTAGAAAACGAAAAACAGAAAAGACCAAAACTCTCACAAGAATAGATGAGACCCAGCCAGTGCATCAGAATTAAAAATGTCCTCTCTGGTACCTTGTAAAGATGTGGGTAGTGAATGAGCCAAACACAGTAAAAAGAGCAATGCAGCAGGGCAGAGCTCCTTGACCGGAAAGGACAAATACTTATTTGATTAATTCTGTTCCTAGCCACTCACATTACTGACACAAAGGGTGTTTCCTCTTTGCAAAGGTGGGTATGAGCACGGACACCTACATGCAGGCCCGCAAACCCATACATCCATAAGTATGGACAGATAAACAACCCCTGCCACCCACCGAGAAGAGGTACTCATAACTAATACGAGAATCAAATTGCCAAGCCCTACAGACATTAAAAAGATGTCACTTTATGTAAACACAGTCAGTGCTCGGTTTACACTGATTCACAGAAAGGAAGAGCTGCAGAATTCTGAAGTCCTCCCATGGAACCACGGGGTTACGAGAGCATGACTGGGTGCCTCCTGCCAGGAGAGCATGGGTCTTAGAATCCGCAGAAGAGGCCCATGAGCATCATGCCCATGGAAGATGACCTAGATTAGGTCAAGATTAACCAGATTAGGTGAGCCTCTGGGGATGCCTTTGAGGGATTGTTCAGATTGGGTTAACTGAAGTGGGAGAACCCACCTGAACTATGGGCAGGACCATTTCATGTGCTGGGACCTTGGGCTGAATAAAAAGGAGAAAGCCAGCTGAACAGAACTCATCACCCTCTGCTTCCTGACTGAGGGTGACTGCCATGTACCCAGCTGCCATGACCCACCCTCCTACCTGGTGGACTGCACCCTCGAACCCTTCCTTAAGTCGATTTTCTTAGAGATTTCGTCACAGCAATAGGACGAGTCACTAATCTACTGGTGTCATCAGACTCTGTTCTCAAGACCACACCCTCCCCCCCCACCCCCCTACCAAGGCACCCGGTCTTGTGGCAACATTCTTCCTAGGGCTGTGACTTTCTCTGCAGATTTACTACCCACTGAGACACTATCATTCCCTGACCAGGACAGGACAGCGACCAGACACAATCTTGGCTCTGAGCAATGCTACCTGTGATCCAGCCTAGCACGGAAGCTGCCCACTGTGGCTTTTACCTTTTTTTGTCCTCTCTCATTCCCATTTGCTCAGTTTCTTCACGGTTCCCTAGAGGTCAGTGTCGCCTGGTGTTTATTCCTGCAGCCATGACAAGATGCCATCTTGGACCATGTCCTGGAGCCATGGCAACTAGAACAGAACAGTGCAGTGGAAACAAGGTCTGTGTAGCAGTAATGGAGCTACTGACCCAGGGAGGAGACCCTTGCCTGGGATCCTAGCTCTTACTCCCTCTCCCAGCTACAAGAGATGTTTGGGGATGCTCAACTATACATAGGAAGTACTTCTAATCAAAAGCAGGACTCCGAGGTGTTCATAAAGCTGCCATCCATGATGGTGTGGTACTTCGGAGTGATTCAGCCGCTTGGCTGTCACTGATGCTCCTGTAAGTGACCCTCACCCGTGCTCTGTAAGAAAGCTCAATAACCTTAGCAAGTGTTAGCAAGCTGGACTTTGGTAAAACAGTGCTTCAGATTGTCCTTGGTTCCCTTCTGGGATGACTGGATATTTGTTTTTATCTCCCCGGGAAAAATGAACACAATGTTCCAGTGTCTGTCACAAGTCTAGTTTCCTTTTCCTACACTCCGAATTCACCCCCCACAGCTGGATTGGCTCCTGCAGATACTCAAAATGCCCCCCTGTTTTGAGGGGTGAAACAGAATTCTGCATTGCTCAATGTTACCTATGGGACCTCCCAGCTCCCTGGAGCCGGACAAGGGCATCAAGACGCATTCTCCTCTTTGCTTCTGTCACTGGCCTCCATCAGCATCCAGAACTGGCCAGAAGCAGAGTTCCATTCCCTGAGGGATGGCTGCAGGCACTAGGGTTTCATGAACAGGATCAACTTTAATGAACTTCAAGAAGCCCTGGTCAGTCATTTTGGAAGTTTTCTGAACTTTCAGGGCATGGGTGCCTGAAGGAAGAATTTACCTCCCTTGGAAAAACAAAGAGTCTCAGAGAAGCCAGTCAGTGCCTTGAATGCATCACAGGATGGAGCCAGCTGCCACATAATCAGACCTGTATTGTGTGCCCCATGAGTTGTGGGGGAGGGGCCTCTTCCTTGGCGAGCTTGTAATTTGGGAAGTTTGTAGTTTCTTAGCAGGCCCATGCCTTTGGCAGGCACAGTGTTGTTTAGACTGAGTAGAGGCCCAAAACAAACTGAAAACTTCCATCTTCATAAAGTACGGTCTGCAGCTACTTCTCAATTTGCTGTGGGGTTATTTCCCAAGAAGCCCATCCTAATCTGTAGACAAGGTGAAAATAACTTACTAAACATCTGGGTTAGCACCACAGTGCACTACAGAGGGTGTGATCTGTGCACTGTTTCTCACATGCATGCAAACACACACACACACACACACACACACACACACACACACACACACACTTGTGCAGAGTTGAGGCTCCCGATGCCTAGCATCGAAAGAGACTATCCTATCACCAGCCTGGAGGAAGACCAAAACTCAGAATTCAGAGTATGGTTCCTAGCATAAAGCCATGAAAATTCTAAGCGGACTCACTGCAGGTTAGGGACTCGCTGTGTGCTGGTTTAACTAGCAGCAAATGCAATGTTTTAAGCTCCCACAAGGGGCCTTTTGCTTGTTTTCATATGTGCGGTATGTTGGCATGCATGTATTCATGTTTTGCATGTGTATGCATGTCTAGGGTTTCCTCATTCATTCTCCACATTATATACTGAAGCAGGCTGTATTGCTGAAGCAGAGCCTGCCCTCTTGGCTGGAGTGGATAGCCAGCCTGCTCTGGAGAGCCCATTTCCACCTCTGCCTCCTACGTGCTGGGATGACAGCTGGCTGCCGTGCCCACCACGTCTTTACATGGGCACTGGATCTGAACTGTGGGTCTTCACACTTCAACAAGTTCTTTAGCCACTGAGCAGTCTCCACTCTGGAGTCTTTGGAGCCAATCACCATTTGGTCTGACATTTGGGCATTGACTCTCCTCTCTGTGGAGAGCCTGGAGAGGCCAGTGACTTGTCTGAGGATACATGGTCAGAACTTGGCAGAGCAAGAATTTAAACCCAGATCATTCAGATCTTATGGACAAGCCTTGGAAACCCATTTTCCCTCTGTATTAGGGACGAGGAAAATATAATGTGTGGCCCAAATCCAGTCCATGCCTGCTTTTATATGGCCTACCGTGTAAGAATGTGTTTATTTTTTCAAATAGTGAAAAAAATTAAAGGACTATTTCACAACATGTGATTATTATATGGAATTCAAATTTTTAAAAGACATATTTTTTTAGGTGTATAAGTGGTTTGCCTACATTTATGTAAATATGACACTGTGTGCGTGTGTGCAGTGTCCATGGCGGCCAGAAGAGGGTTATGAATCCTCTGGAACTCGAGTTAGACAGTTGTGAGTTGCCATGTGGGTGCTGGAGCTGAACCCCAGTCCTCTCAAAGAGCAGCCAGTGCTGTCAACAACTGAGTCCATCTCTCTAGCCTTTGGAATTCAAATTTTAATGTTCATGGGAACCCAACCATGCCCAGGTATCTGTGATGTCTGAGACTGTATCCGCACCTCAGCAGGAGAGTGGAGTGGAGACGGAGACCACGTGGCCCATAAAGCCACAGCATTTCATTTGCAGATCATTCCAGAAGAAGTTCACTGCCCAAACTCTGTCCCATGTTACCACCATCCCTGGGGAGACTTCGTGGGTTATAGGTAGGTCCCCAACTTGTCTTTTCCAAATTAGCCTGGCAATAGATTTCCAACAGTTCTCTTGTCTGTAGAGACCAGCGAAGTCACCCCTGTGGGAACGCACATAGGAAGCAGGAATGGAATGACCCAGACATGTATTTGTGGCATGCAGGCACCCATGGGTCAGAGGGTGTGGGAGGGCCTATTCTCGGCCTCGTCACTAATGAACTATGAAAGTGAAATTATGTGTTCTAAAGTGTTAAATAGTTTTTACTTGTGGCTTTGTTTGTTTTGCTTTTTGTGCTACTACGAGGCTAGAAGACTTGTTAATAAGGAGGGGTAGTGAGGGGTACTGAGGTCACTGTTTTATTCACCACAGAAGAGAGAAAGCTGGCACCACCAAATGCTTCAGTCCAAGAGAGAAAGAAAAGATATTCCTCCTTTGCTCTCCACTCATTTCTTCATCCCCCAACAAACAGTAGGAAGAATATACATCACCAATTTTCTCTTTTAGTGTTTTAATACAGGGTCTTTTATGTGAGCCAGGCTGACCTCGAATGCTCGGTCTTCTTGCCTCTGTCTCCTAAGTGCTGGGATTGTAAGAGTGTTCTACCTTGGGTCCTGAAGGGTCACAGAGAGAGTTCGGTCAGTCAAGTGCCTGCTGTGAAATCGTGAAGACCCGAGTTCACATGCCCAGCATCCATGTGAAACTCTGGGTATGGTAGCATACTGTGGTAACTCTGGATTTGGAAGGGATGGGAACTGATCAGTATAATCCATGTAGCTCACTGGTCAGCCAGTCCAGCTGAATCAATGAGCTGCAGGTTCAGAGAAAAAAACCCATCTCAAAAAACAAAGGTACTGGGACTGAGGCGGGGTTGGGGACATGACCCAGGGTTGACAGCACAGGCTGTTCTTGCCGTCTCAGGACCTACAGCCCCAGATCAGGGTATTTGATGCCTACTTCTGTCTTCCGCAGGCACCAGACACCCAGCTGGTGCAGTCACACATGCAGGCAAAACACTCATATGCACAAAATGATTACAAAAGTAAGATGGAGATAAGGAAGACACCCAATATTAACGTGTAGCTTCCATATGCACACACATGTACCCTCACACACGTATACACACCCAGATGGAACACACACACACACACACACACACACACGCACACACACACGAAACCTATTGATTTTAAAACAAGTTATAAAGATGGGTATCATAATGGTTGTACAACAGTGAGCATGAGTAATAAGTTTAATTAATAACACTGAACTATATATTTGAAAATAGTTAAGACGTTATCTGATGCATATTTTACCACAAAACAATTAAGATAGATATTAATTTTGAAAAAAATTCTAAAGTTTTCAAAAAAAGTTTTTTTATATAAAATTTCATTAGCAAAACAAAACAACAACAACAACAATCCCAGGGAAGGATTTGAAGGTTTGTTGCTAAAAGGTGAGCATGTATATGTGTGCATATGGTGTGTGTGGTGTATATGTGTGTTTATGTATATGCACATAATCCAGAAAATACTCATGTTCCACCGAGTAAATCCCCTCGATTATTGTTTTCAGTTTTAGGAATGTTCTCAAGAATTCTGACATTCAGAATGCAATATACCAAGCACTTTTGCAGCAGCAAAGAAACCAAAATAATTATGCCCAAGAATCTGTTATAACTCTAGTATCTCACATCAGTGTCACCAGAAGAAAAAAATCTGCAGCCCTGAGCATCTATTAGCCCTCTGCTGTGCACATGCAAAGGCTGGTGCAACCTGGAGGAAAAAAGTAGTGCTAACGAAAGTCAAAACCACAGCAGAAACCCAAGGCGAAAATGGAACTGAGACACAGGCAGCGGTGCCAACCCTAGTGAAAGCTTTCCTCTCCAATCTGGAGGCTGCAAAATTAAAGCCGAGCGTGGATATCCTCAAACATCTTTCTCTAATCCTATTTGCTAATGTTTTCCAAAGATTAATAAGATAAAACCCCTCAGCATGTGCTTTGAGTTGTCTGGTAATTTCCACCGGCTCCTGAGGGCAGAAGTGGTGTATGGGGCTCCTGAGGGTTCTTCTGTTTGGAATACATACAGCAACAGCATATGCTTACGGCCTGGGCCTGGCAGCCATGGGGTCAACTCTCTACGTGCCGATCGGCAACAACACTGGGCTTCTTAAGTGAAGCTGGTGACTGAGGAACAGCATGCTCCTTGTCCTCTGTCATCTGCAGCAATGCAGGCATTGCAGATCAGCAATGGAGTTCTAGAATGAAACAGTGTGGTGTGCAGCAGATACCAATGCAAGTATCTGCTGCACACCATTATCATGGTGCTTCATCTAAACCCTGTACACTCAGTCATCACAAACCTTTACCACACACCCGCCCCCCAACATACACACGTTGACATTGGATCATCTTAGAAGTTATGGATTTTCAAGAGAAAACTCTAAAATGAACATTGTAAGTACAGATGCCAGGCATGTATCGCCAAGCTGTAACGGGACAGAATTTGTTTTGTCAACCACAGGCTCTCTTTAGAGTAAGTGTGCAAATGGATGGCTCCTAAGCAGACTGTCATCCCTGGAGGGAGTTCAGTGTGAGATTTCAAAATAGAATGACTACCTTCGTGAGTTGCTGCTCTCTAAAATTCTGGAGCATTGACAGAAAATGTTGTGGTCTCAGTTTTCTTCAGTTTGGAAACTTCATGTCCAGAAGCCTCTAGTGGGAGCTGCACTGGAAACAGTATAGGGAAAGGCAGTAACAACCTGTGTCATTGCGGTGCGGGAAACAGAGGGAATCTGGACCTTTCTTCCCCAGTCTATGTGATTTACAAATTATTTTAGCAACAGGAACGATTTCTCCCACCACGAGTCTACACAGAGGCCATTAAATACTAAAAGGATGTGGCTGCTCTAACAGAAGAGGAGGTGAGGACCCTAAACTGGACTCAGGCTTCACATAGTGTAGCCAGAGAACTTGTGTGCTAAGGACTGTGGTTTGGCTCATCCTGACCGTGTCCTATATGACAGCTTGGATGAGAATGGCCCCTATAAGCTTTTAGGTGTCAGTACTTGGCCCCCGGTCACTGGAGCTGTTTGGGAAGCATCAGGTAGCCTTGTTGGAGGAGGCACGTCACTGGGGCTGGGCTTTGAGGTTTATAAGACTCATTCCCCATGCTTTTCTCTTTGTCTCAGAGTTGTGGCTCAGTAAGTGAGCTCTTAGCTGTTCCTTTGCTCCACCGAACTCTAACCCTCTGAAACTGTAAGTCAAACTAAATCCTTTCATCTGTAAGGTGTCTTGGTCATAGTGTTTTTATCACAGCAATAGAAAATTAACCAAGACATTCTACCATTTAAAAATATTTTAATTATTTTTACAGTTTCAGACATGTATATAACACATCAGACCACTTTCACCACCTCCTCCCAAATCTCTCTCTTATGTTCGTGTCCGTTATTTTGGTTTGTGACTGACTGAGAATAACCAGGGCCATCTGTGTGACCATGGGTTTGGAGCTATCCGTTGGACCCTGGTGGGTACACAAGTAAAAGACAGTGATCTCCCCTCCCCCAGAATCTATCAATAGTTAGTAGTTCAGAGGTTAAGGGTAGGACCCAGTGAGCCCTTCCTTGACTGACTGTTAATGGGGCTGATCTTGTGGGCCCAGTGCAGGTCACTACAGTTGTGGTGAGTTAATGATGACAGTGGCCGTACTACGTCTAGAGAATGGCCATTCAGCCTATTTTTTGGCTCTTACATATTCCCTCCTGTCCTATTATTTTACCAGAAGATAAGGTAGGACCATTCATATGTCCACACAGTAGGAAGCCTGGCCCTGAGTGCTCTGTTATTCCCAAGACTTGTATGAGGTGTGGAGAAGATCTAGTGTAGGTGAGGACCAGAAGCTCTGAGGCCTGAGGATGGGCCATTAGGGTGTGATGATAACTTTCTGTCAGCAGGTGACAGAAACCCCAATTGGGTCTAGACAAGGTACTGGGTGTAGGGTTGACTCTGAGGGAAGAGACAGAGAAAAGGAAAGTAAGTGTAAGTTTGAAAACAAGAGAGATGGGACCAGATATCCTCTTTTAAAAAGTGAATAGGCGGCCGGGCGGTGGTGGCGCACGCCTTTAATCCCAGCACTCGGGAGGCAGAGCCAGGCGGATCTCTGTGAGTTCGAGGCCAGCCTGGTCTACAGAGTGAGTTCCAGGAAAGGCGCAAAGCTACACAGAGAAACCCTGTCTCGAAAAACAAAAACAAAAACAACAAAAAAAAAAAACAAACAAAAAAAAGTGAATAGGCGCTCCTCAGGCTCAGATATTTTGCTGACCTCAGTTTTACTAAATTTGGGAATAGTTGCTATTAGTTCTTTAGTGGGATGCAGGTATTACCTGAACTACAAGGATCTAGGAGCTCCTGAAAATACAGAATCATGACCAGCGATGTAGCTCAGTTGGTAGAGTGCTTGCCTAGCATGGATGAAGATCTGGGTTCAATCCCCAGAATGATATAACTTGGGTATGGCAGCTCAAGTCTGTAATCCCAGCTCTTGGGAGGTGGAGGCAGGAGGATCAGAAGTTCACGCTCTTTCATGGTGGTGCTAAGGGAGATGTTTCAGTGGACAGAGTGCTTGATATATAAGCATAATATAAGCCGAGCACGGTAGGGAGGGTACCAGGAGACAGGCAGGCTTGGGGGCTTACTGGCCAGTCTGTCTAGACAAAATGGTAAGCTCCAGCTTTAGTGAAAGACCCTGCCTCAAAAAACCAGACAGACAGTGTTAGAGGAAGATGCGGGATATTCACACACAAGTGCATCTGCATGTACATATGTGTGCACACCCTCCTCGCCTGCACTCTCACACAAGATGATCCTCAACTATCTAGGGAGTCTGAAGCCAGCTACCCAGGCTGCATGAGATCCTTCCTCAAAAGCAAAACCAAAAACCACTCAGGAAGGCAGCGTCATGAGCCCCATCTCCAGCCTTCTGCATCAGAATTCTTAACAGTGGCCCCATGCATCTGTCCTTTATAAGCTCGCCAGATGCTCTTACTCAGGAAATGGTTGAGAATCACGGCACTCAGTCTCCCTGGTACTCACCCTTGAGGCTCTACTATGTCTGAGCCAGCCCTTGGAAATTCTGACCTAATAAATTGGAGATATTCCCAGGTGATGCACCATAGAAAGGTTTACAGATATTCATAACTATTGCCAGAGCTCAGGATAAGCCATCTGTAAACACCTGCACGCACACCTGGAACAGCTGTGGTGGATGAGAACTTCGGACCCAGGCCTTAGGGACATGATTCTCCTGTATGGGATACACTGGGGCTGACAGACGGCTGAGACAATGAGAGCCCTGACCAGAGTTTAGCACCCTCTGAAACTGCCCTCAGAGGCCTTTCTAGCCAGGTGCTATAGGACCTGTCCATGGTGTCTGTTTTTAGCTCTGAAATATACATATACATGAGAGCCTAAAGCCGAACACACTGGAAACTTCATTGCCAGAGGGTTCCTCTTGTCTTTGTATAACACATGAACATTTCTGTTATTATAATGAGCCCAAACTGGAGGTTTTCTAATCATCCCTTAGAGATAAGTTTTCACTCTTCTGTTAGTCTTGCTAACCACCCAGGAGGCAAGGACATCAAAATCTCTGAGCATAGGCCTGTCAAAACATTGTTCTTGTAAAGACTGAAGTTTTAAAAAACACGTTGGATGCGTTTACCGAGTATATTCTTAAAATAGAATTGATTTCAGGCATATTTTATCTGCAGTAAAATGCTTCTATTTAAATGTACAGTGTGATGAGTTTTGACAGGTATTTGTTCCCTGTAAACACGTAACCGTGCCACAATTAAAACATTTCCATCATTCTTGAACATGCTGTTATGTCTGTGCCATCAATCCCCTGGCCCCAGCCAACCACTGATCCACGACCTGACGCTCTGCACTAGACTGTTCTGGA
>CABHPP010144008.1:0-26566 GCA_902168425.1 Peromyscus attwateri
ATCTATATAAGAATATTTGATGGTAAACATTACAGAGATGGTATGTCATCTAACTACTTACCACCGGAGCTCTGTTGTGCTCAGACACACTAATCTTTTGGAAAAATGTTGGGTTAGGGAGCCCTATGGCAAATTCACACAATTTTCCTTATGCAGTGGGGGAATCCATATTTCTTCTCCCTGGTATAAGAAAGGTAGTCAGGATGTAGCAATTCAACCTGTATGTGGAGCCCATAAGTTGAATTATAAATCACACTTGTAGTTATGTGAGATTCTATTACAGGATGTCCTAAGAAAGCAAAAGCATGACAGGATCATCCTCCCATACCTAGAAGACTGACAGTGGGAAATGAGACTGAATCATTATAAGAAATGAGGTGTATCAGAGACTTGTTCAGATGCTTATGCTATGATCCCTGAGAAATGGGATATTTGGGGGGGGTCAGATAGGAAGGATTAGCTATATGAACTATGAAGAGTGGTTCAGTGATCTTGATGGTCTTGGTGAAGCTGGTGGTAAAGACAGTAGACATGACAAGTAAGAGACCAATTAAAATTCTTCCTATTCCAACTGGAAGAAATTTCTTATCACTCCAAAATATTTGCCAGTTTGATTCATGACAGTTCATTGAAAGACTTGGACCCCTTATAGAGCACCTGCCCGAGAAAGCCAGAGCCATTGTAGCAAACAGAAAAGTGCCCAGTTGTGGCCTATCTACCCATTCATTTCAGGAGTCCTCAACTCTCAAGTTCTCTATCTTCCCATTCCTCCCCAACGTAAGACCCTAAGAAACTTCTTCCACAACAAGTGATATTTATGCAAATCATTATCAAACTACGAGTGATTTTAAGTGAGAAGTTCTTAGTGGGCTGAAATGCACTTACCACCATGACTGGAAAAACAACTTCCTTCAGAAGATTTACCTCAGTTTTCCACTAATAAATTTTGTATGATTATGGTAGCAAAAATGCACTATAACGTTTAATAATGGGTTAAACCATACTCTCTCAATTGGTATACTTAATTTTAAGACAAATCTTGTCAATAATAGCCTAAACCAGGATTCCTCCATTCTTACTAAATTTCTAGGGTGAGTTTAAGGGAAATCAATTTATTACCTGAAAGTATTCAGAAGAGAGTCTCCATATACCAAATTAGGAAGCTTCTCATTCATATATATTTCTTCAAATACAGTGAACACAGCCACAGAATTTACAGCAGCAATCAAACTGCCAAGCAAAGGTTATGGAGCAATGACATATCTTGAAATTTGAAGTATTTCACCTACCAGCCACAGAGAGAATGACCTGTTCCAAATGCATTCCCCATTATTTCAACTACAGCATACAACACAATGTTCTCAAAAAAAGGGTGGGGGGGATGTTTGGCTGTAAGATATCTTGGCTCAAGGATTATTGGTGGAAATAAGTATAGGAAAGATATATCCCTTCCATTTCTGATTGGTATTTGTCATTTACAATGCAAATTACTCCTCCCACAATGAGACCTACAAATATTCAAGAGACAGCTTTCAGGTACAATGGTAGGCATCTTATTATGGAGGGAAACTCCTGGAAAGCAGGAAAAAATATACCATCTTTATTATCAGTCATCTCTATATGTCATCCTTTGTGTCAAGCTTCATGATTTCCGGAAAACAGCTTCTCAGTCATTTGATATTTTCCATTTTTATAATGACTTAAAGATGTGAAGGCATCGACAGAGACATTTGTCTCTATAATAGAAAAATATTTACTAATAGAATAAAAGTATTCACAGTTAATAAGATTATTCATGTGCCCACTGAATCATTTTCAAAAAATGTGCTTAGATTTTAAAGTAAAAACAATGCATTTATCACTTGAAAATATTCTTTGTTTTTTCTCATAATCACAATGATACACACTTTATAGTTTAAAAAAGTATATAACAATCCAAATGTCTACTTTGAGTAATAAGACCTGAAAATGCTTCAGTAATCATAAGTAATTCTTCACTGATGAAGAATTATATAACTACTTATGAAGGAATGGACACCAAGGAGGCAAGATAATTCTTTCTGGTTACAGAGACTCAACAAATAAATGTCATTGAATCAACATAGACATGGACTCTCAGGGCCAGTGAAGATGAATCAGAGGGTAAAGGTGACTATTGCCCAGCCTGACTACCTGATTTCAAACCCAGGGACCCACATGATGTAAGGAGAGAATTAGCTCCCACAAGTTATACTCTGACCTTCACACATGCTGTGATACATACAACACCCCCAACAAATAACAAATGTAAAAATTGTATTCCTAGTCATAAAGTGGTTTACAAGCACATGAGTCTTTTTTATTTTCTGTAGAAAATCCGGCTACCTCCACCAGCTCACCTGACAGAAGTTTTCTATTTTGTCTTGGATTCTTTCACCTTTGCCCTGTATTCTATGCTACACTATGTACTAGCTTACATTAAACCCATAGGTAATAACACTAATTGTCACAAAGTCTCTCTTTAATAGGTAGACCTTAAAGGCCATCAAGATAATTATCCCCTTTCTTGTTATTTATTCCTGACCAGCATACTACGGAAGTCCTTTTCAATAATGGCAGTTATTTCTCATGAATTGAGGCCAGCTTTCATATTCATCTCCTAGCAAAATGCTGGCATGTGAAAACAACTAAACAGACATCTATCAAACAAATAACAAATACAGTTTTAGAAATAAATCCCAGCTGGTTCCTGAACGCTATTCCATTTCTCAGTGGTTGAAAGAAGTATTTTCACAGGCATCCTCCCATTTAATTTTCTCAGCACACCAATAGAAGCCATATTTGGATATTCTCATTTTTAGAATATAGAAAATAGACAAAGAAGCATTTAATCAATTGAATACACATTTATTGATAATCTACCGTGCATTAAGCACTGGCTCTGAAATAGGAAAAAATACTGAAAGTAATCTGCATTTTTACACCATAACGCACCACTTCCTTCTTCATCCTCCACAGAAATGTTTCTTTCTCCTGGATATTGTAATAATTTTTAAAAACCTTCATAATGAAAGTAGATAATTAGTTCCATAGCTCTGTGTCCTAACATAGTATTTCATGTATAAAATGTGCTCAGAAGGCATTTTGAATAAATGAATGAGTTAGTGAATGATAACAGATTTTATACTTTTAAACTTTCTAAGATTATGACACCTCAGGCCCATGTAACTGAGTATGGATGAGTATCTATTAGGTGGCCCCTTTTGTCCTATGATCCTGACCATTACCATTTTCTTGTAATCAGTACTGCAAAACATAAAAGAACCTCAACTATTCATATATGCTATTTATTTCTCCTCAAAACACATGCTTTTGTGAGCAATGAGTCAGAAAGAGCAGAACTATTAAGTTAGAAATGTGCCAAAGTATCATCTGTCCCTAGGCCTCAGAACAATAGATGGAAATGAAGAGGTTGCATGAGAACAGCCTCTAATGGTTTCCTTTCTCTGACACTCTATCAGCATGCTGTGAATCTATGGGCATTGTTACAAAACTGAATAATATTTTCTGCTATTGCTTAAACTATGGTATCTATAAAGTTACATAAGACGTTGGAATTCAAAGTATGATTTCTTTTAGAACTAATGTGTTTTTAATAACCATGTTGTACTACTCCACATTAAATGGGGAAAACAAATTAGAAATGAATTAAGCAAATACAACCCTCTGGTTAGAACTTAGCAGAACGGTGGACTGCCCAGCCGCTCCCTGGAGTCCCTGCAGAGAAATCATAGGACGCTATGCCCTGGCATGAGATTTAGATGTAGGAGCCAGGAAAGTAAGAAAGTTGTGGAAAACTCATTGATTGACATGGAAAAGGACTTTAGTCTCAGTCATAACTATCAAGAGAGGAAAAAACTCACTTGGAACTGGATTCTCCCCACTGAGAAATCTGTTTTTATTTTTTCTCTTTCTTTCTTTTAATTAAATTATTTTCATATGCAGGGCATTGGTGGCGCACGCCTTTAATCCCAGCACTCAGGAGGCAGAGCCAGGCGGATCTCTGTGAGTTCAAGGCCAGCCTGGTCTACAGAGTGAGTTCCAGGACAGGCACCAAAGCTACACAGAGAAACCCTGTCTCAAAAAAATTATTTTCATACAATATATTTTGATTATATTTTTGTCACAGTCATACTTCTTTACTCTTTAAATACCAAAAAGGTATTCAGGAAGTATTCCTAAATCAAAGATTATTAAGGCCTCTGCACAGAACCCTGACACAATACACTTGACAGGAAGAGCCTTGATGTGGATCTCCACTGCTTGGCTCCTTATTTTCACAAAGAGAGAGGCATTTCACTGTAACTGCCATGCACTGATTTGATGAACACAAAGTTCAGCAAAAGTTTCTCAGTAAGGCTGGCATTTGGAATATTTGCAAATCCTTCTCTAGTGATGCGGGCACCAGCAGGTTTTCTACTGTTTTCCCCCTACTGAAAACAGGAAATTGGAATAACCAGAAGAAAACAGACTCATTCAAGTCCCGGATTTAGGACAATGAGATAGACCTTTTGTCTCATAACCTCCATCTTAAGGGTAGATTAGGTTTTGAGGGAGTCTAGGGGACAGTAGATGGGAAATTCCTTGCCCATTCCCAGGGTGAGCTGTAGAGTCTGGTCATTTTCATTTGCTCTGCCTTTTTTTTTAAGATTGAGTTAAGCTGGATCTCGCAGCATCAGTGCCTGTATTTTACTTTTGAGACAAACACATTATGTGTTCTACAAGTTAACTTAGGTTAGCTGAAGAGAAGGAAAAGAATTTCAAAATAAATGTATAAGCAACTTGCCCCTATCCCATTAGCACTGCATATCAAAGCAGATCAAAAGAGAGAAACCATGCCATTTCTTCTCTGGCAAATTAGTACTTGATTTTCTTATTTCCTATATATCCTTTAAGCATAAGGTAAACATCATAAATTCATATTTTTGCCTGCTCTGTTCTAATATTTTCTATATGAATTTCAAGTTTTAGTGCATCTGCTACAGTAATGCTCTCTTCATTTCCCCGAGCTCCACGAAGGTATAATCAATAAAATGTGCATATTCAAGCTGCATAGTTGGATGATTATTATATGTATACATTATGAAATGAACATATATAGATATATGCATATAAATACTATCACACTCTGACAAAGATAGTGGATTTTGCTGACAATTGAATGTAATACAATACCTTAATATCTGTCATGAATTACCTTAAAGCTGATACTTACATTGTTTCTTTTCTATAAATACGTTACATTTTTAGCTTTAAAAGTAAAACACATACCCAGAGGGCATGGCACATGATGACCATAATGACATTACAGGAGGAACATAATGCAAGCTTAGGTTACAGGATGAGTTCCAGACCAATTTGTTGTATGGAGTGAGACCTGTCTCACCAAAGAAAACAGACAAACTTAAAGTGAATAGACCAGAACAGGGCACTATTTTTCAGAATATTACAAAATTACAAAGTAAACACGCAAAAACATTTTCCTGTGAACATCTTTATTCTCAGTAAAAGTAGGTCTTGCTTTTCTGACAATGGACAAACTCAGAGGTAGAGGGAAGAAGAATGAAACAAATAGAGAAACTAAGGGAATGAAGGAACACAATTGACTGGTCTCCGAAAACATGGGTAATTAAAACAGGGGAACCGTAAGTTTATTGCATAAATCAATGGCCCATTTCTCTTAGCTGCCTAAACACCATCCAACCTAACAGTTAATGATAAACTAATTACACATTTTTAGTAAAGCAAGAAAAATCTATAGATACAGATTCACCAATGCATGTTTTCACAGTTTTGTTTGTTGAGCAAGAGATGCACTGTGTATCTAAAACTGGTAAGGAACTCTCTATATAATCAACTCACAGTCCTTTTGCCTCAAATCCCAAGTGGTGGGATAATAGTTGCTATAGTGCCCAGCTTGTACATATGATTTTGATTTCCCAAAGAGCAGTATTCTTGTGGGAGGAGCAGAAGGGGGTAAGACAGGGTCCCATGTAGCTACAAACTCACGTATGCATGGCACCAAACTGCTGATCCTCTTTTCTCTACCTCCACAAGGGCTGGGATTACAGGCATGAACTTTCAAGACAGCCAAGGAGTTTTTATTGCAAGTAAGTCTACTTTTTGGAAGTGGGACATCATTTGAAAACCTGAGAAGCTAAAATGTAATTTCCTTGTAATCTTCCCTGTCTGCAGTTCCATTTATCACCCTCCTTTACCTATTATTTAGATAGTCACTTCACTTTGAGAACAAAGACCACTAATTTGACATTAACTGCTATTCTCAGTAATTATTTTCTGAGTTTTCACTAGACTGAACTCTGGATAATTACATTAAATGTAGAATATTCAGTATTGATGAACCTTATTATCTAGACCTAGTCTTTTATGTCAGAGTTATGCCATGTTATCATTTTAGGATCTAAAGGGGATCATTACGCGATCATAAAATACACTTCTCCATTACGTTGTTTCATTGATGTATATATTACAATTAATAACATGTGAAATGTATTCAGTTTGATGAATCATTGATAATTTACATATGTATTTGTAACCATCATCTAAGACATGCCCTGCTCCCATCAAAAGCTAGAGATGAAAAGAGATATTGTACTAGCAATACAGTGCAGTAAATAGAGATCACTGAGAATTCCAGGAATGAATTAATAATATGCCTGCATCTTAAATGCACATCATGAACAGATACTAGGAATCTCACTTGGGAGACTATTCAAATTTGGAATGGAAAAGGCGCAATGGCAACATACAGTTGACTAATTAGAAATATTTACAACAATCAGGGAAATGCAAATCAAACCTATATTCAGACTCATTCTCACACCAATCAGAATGCCCATTATTAAAATTATATATCCAATTTTGGTAGGATGCAGGAGATAAAAGAACCCTTATAAAACACTAGTAAGAACATAAATTAATCTTGTCATTGTGGAAATAACTATAAACCCCTCAAGAACCAGCAAGATGGCTCATTGGGCCAAGCCTCATGATCTAAACTTGATACTCAGGAGCCATGTGGTGGAAAGAAGAGAACTCACTCCCACCAACTGTTCTCTGACCTCCATATGCACACAGTGGCATGCACATATGAACAAACACACACACACATGAATTAGTTAATAATGTAAAAATACAAATATACAAAGCACCTTCAAAATCCATAAAACAAGTACAATGGAGACAATCTGGAAACAGAAATGAGACCAATAGTAAGGAGACTAGGAGGACAGCAAAAGGTAGTGGAGAGTGGATACAACCAAAGTCTGTGATACGCATGTAAAGATCACTACTGAACCAATCATTTTGTATGATAAATATTTGTCAATGATAAAAAGTAAGCAAAGGGCAGAATTAGAAAATGATAAAACTATACCACTCCTGAGTATAGATGTGAGGTTATCAAAGTCAATATACAATAAAGTTATCTGCATACATATGCATATTGCAGCACCACTTACCATAGCCAAATTATGGAATGAGCCTAGGTGCTCATCACCTTCAAAAAGCATAAAATATGTAAAAAGGAGACAATCTGGAAATAGGAACGATATAATTTCTTATATGTAAGAAAATGTCATATATAGTCAATAAAATTTTATTCAACCATAAATAATGAAATTATTTCACTTGCAGGAAAATTAATGAAACTGGAGATAGATCAGTGTGTCACTGTATTAAGCAAAATACACCAGTCTCACAAAGATAAGTAACATGTGTTTTCTTTCATATGTGAAATTTAGGATGGAAATGAGGATATTAAAATGGAACTATTAGGGAAGTGAATGGCAAGCAAGGAGTTAAGGAGGGAAGATAACAGAGGTTAATAAAGGGATGCATATAATCAAATTACTTTATATGCATGTATGAAAATTTCATGATAAACTCATTACATTGTACAGTTAATAGATTACAACTTTAAAAACAAATAAGAAGCCAAGTGGTGGTGGTGTAATCCCAGCACTGGGGAGGCAGAGACAGGCCGATCTTTGTGAGTTCGAGGCCAGCCTGGGCTACAGAGTGAGTTCCAGGAAAGGCTCCAAAGCTACACAGAGAAACCCTGTCTTAAAAAAAAAAAACAAACAAAAAAACAAGAAGCAGCTGATTATGTTAGGTTTTCATCTCTGAGACAAAATGTCTCATGTAAACAACTTAGAGGTGGGGAGATATACATAATCTAACAGGTTCAGAAGTCTCATTCCATGGCCACTTGCACCATGCCCTTGGGCATAACATCATGCTGGTAGAAGTATATGGCAGAGGCATTTCTTCACCCTATAGGGTCCAGAAACAATGGAACAACCAGAACAACATGTATTTTCCAAGGACCTTCTTACTCCAACTAGCCACCATATTCAGCTTTTCCCTAGTTATCAATAATATCATTATATTAGGAATCCATCAAGGGATTGATTCATTGATTAGGTCAAAACTCTCAGGATCAAAGTACTTTCCCAAAATCCATCAGCTAGCAAGCAAGTCTCCAACACATAAACCTGTGAATACTTCATATTCAAATTATAACACTGCTATTCCCCTAGAGGGGCAGACACACTTCCTACTAGGAAAGAAAGGCGTAAGACCACATTTAAAACATTAAAACTCATGTATGGGTTGCCATAGTGAAACTGATGTGGGAGAAAGAGCTATGACTCTTTCTGATGTTGGCCTCAAACCCACAGACAGAGTAAATGGAAGTATTCAGCCAAGTAGCTGAGTAGCTCAATCATCTTTCCTCCAGCCTTAGGAAGAATAGGGAGGATGATCTCACCCACTGGGAATCAGAGCACAAAAGCTGGCCAGACATTTTTCTTGGAGTGGGAAGTCAGGCCCACACTGAAAGGCCCCAAATGTAGCCCAAATGTAATGAAAATACTAAAAAATGTCTCAATATACAGGACAGAGATCACAGAAGAAGCGCCTAAGCTTGTCTTATCATTCATAAAAGATCTCATCATAGGTGGAACAGACAATGTCACACTCTATAACCCAAGTTCCCATTAAAGGATGAATGGACAGAGAAAATGTAATGCCTCTATGTGTGTGTGTGTGTGTGTGTGTGTGTGTGTGTGTGTGTGTGTGTGTGTGTGTGTAATATTCAGCCATAAAAAAATAACAAAATAAGGCCTTTATAAGAAATTTTATGGAACTTGAGTTCATAGTATTAAGTGGAGTCACAGGAGAAATATCCCATAGATTCTCTTACATGTGGAATCAGAAAAAAAAAGATCTAAAAATAGAAGAAGAATTCTTAAGGAAGTAGATGGTGATGGAGAGAACAGGGAACATGAGTATTATCAAACTACAATGAAACACACATAAAAATGTGACAATGGAGCCACCTCTCCAGACTCTCTTAGAGAACTTCTTTTTTTTTTCTTTTTTTGTTTTTTTGAGTCAAAGTTTCTCTGTGTATCCCTGGCTGTCCTGGAACTCACTCTGTAGCCCAGGCTAGCCTCAAACTCACAGAGATCTGCCTGCCTCTGCCTCTTGAGTGCTAGAATTAAAGGCGTGCGCCACTACCTCTGACTTGAGAATTTTTAGATAGTTGCTTTAATGAAATAGAAGACTTGAGAAAAGATTAGTTAATATAACAGAGAAGCATAATAAAGCACTGAATACATTAAAAGCCATTTAAAAATCTTGAGATGAAAACTCTCCTCAATGGATTTTAAAATGTCACAGAAGGTTATAGCAGGAGGAAAAACAGAAGGGAATCTAGTCAGCTTAAAGGGGGGGGCTACTGGAAAATACAATACCAGAAGAGAAAAGAATGAAAACAACAAAAGTTTTCTGAAATGTTGGGACGGTATAAAAAGAGCAAATATTCAAGTTCTGGGTTTCAAAAGGGCCTGAGAACATCAATGGGATAATGCTTATTCAAAGAAATAACAATAAACTTGCAAAACAGCAAATCAAATACAGAAAGTTGAAAGGTTTTAAGGCTGTTTTAACACAACAAAATCTACCACAGTGAAAATTGTATATAATTAAGCTTTCAAAGATGAAAGATAGAAGATTCGCTGTCGTAAAAGACACAGGGCTGAGGAAATGGCTCAGTGGTAAATTGAGGACCTGTATTCTTTTGAAATGAAATTTCAGTTAAGGTGTATGAGAGTTTGCTTGCATGTGTGTTTGTGTACCACATCCCTGGTGCCCGTGAAGGTCAGAATAGAGTGTCAGGTCCCTTGGAACTTGAGTTACAGACAGTGGTAAGCTGCCTGACAAGGGTGCTGGAAACCAAATTCAGGTCCTCTGGAAGAGCAGCCAGTACCTTTAACCACTGAGATATCTATCTAGCCCCAGTACATCAGTTTTGAACTCATGTAAAAAGAAATGTGGACCTGTAATGCCAGTATGAGAAAAACAGAGAATTTCTTAGACTTCCCAGATAACCAGTCTGGCAAATCAGTGAGCTCCAGATTCAGTGATAGACTCTGTCTCAAATAAGTAAATAAATAAAATGGAGATATGCATGAGGAAGACAGCTGACATTTATGTCTGCTTTCCATGTGGACATGTAAGCATACATGTGTGCACATGAGTGCAACATGCAACAACTGCATGCATATGCATGTGCACACGTGCGTGTGCCGCGCACGCGCGCGCACACACACACACACACACACACACACACACACACACACGAAAAGCAAATAACAAATTGTCATGTCCCATTCAGACGAAAAATAAATATCATTAGTTAAATTGCAAGAAGAAAGGACCTAGCCAACACTACAGAACATCACATCCAACTGCTTCTGAATATACATTTTTGTCATCAGTACTTGGTATATAATTAGCCACAAAACATAACTCAATAAATTTTATTTAAAATAATATCAAATATCTTTGTAACCACAATGCAATAAAATATCAATAAACAATATATTTTTAAACTATACAAATGCATAGAAATAAAAAAGCATGAACCTGACAAACCAATTAGTAAAGGGCTAAATAAAGAAAAATACTATTTTTATTAAAATGCAAAATGAACATACAATAGAGTGCATCAAAACAAAAGAGATAGAGAAAAATCAGTATTAAGGGGGAAGTTTATAGCAATTACTGCTTACAACAGAAAAATGGAATGGTATCAAGTAAAAAATATATTGCTGCATCTAAAAGACCTAGAAAAACAAGAACATACTAAACATCCAAAGTTAAAAAGGAAAGAAAGAATAAATATCAAGAAGCAACAAGGACAAAAATCAAACAGTATGAGACGTCAAGAAAATAAGTATCTTGGTCTTATGAAAAAAAACAATAGACAAAACCTTTGCTAAACTAAGAAAAAGACAGAAATCACAGAAATGAATAAAATAAAAACCAGAGATAAGAAAAGGAGAAATTACAAGCAGTACCACAGAAATAAAAAGGATAATTACTGATTATAATAACTACACCTGTAAATCTGCTAATCTGTATAAAATAGACAAATTTCTATATGCATATACCCCAGAAAAAATTTAGTCATATAGAAATCCAGAATCGCAACAGAATGATAAGTAATGAAATTGAATCAGTACTAATAATGCCTGCCATCAAAGAAAAGCTCATTATCAGACAGTTTTACCACTAACTTCAGGCATTTGCAGAAGAACAAAGATCAACAGTCCTTAGGTTATCTCAAAAAAAGTAGAAAGGGACAGAGTTCTTGAAACACTTTATACAAGGCAAGCATGGTCCTGATATGAAAAGCCTTGCTAATACACCATTAGATTTAGTTTTTTAGTATTTTATTGAGTTTTGCATCTAGATTCATCAAGAACACTAGTAAACTGAAGCTAAAAGCTTACTAAAATGTTCGCCTTGATCAACTGTAATTAATGCCGTTGATGCAAGGGTGGCTCATTATATATAAATCAATAAATATGAGCACCATGGCAATAAGATAAAAGGACATGAATCATATAATTACCCTACTACCTACAGAAAATTGATAAAATTAAATACACTTTCATACTAAAAACACTGAACAAATTAAATCTAGAAATAGCATGACTCAACATAATAAAAAGCCTTATAATAAACTCACATATAGCATTATAATAAATGGAGGAAAACTCTATGCTTTCTATTTAAAGCACAGAATAATGCAAAGTTCCCACTTTGACAACTTTTATTCAACATGTTGCTGAAAGTCCTAGCTAGACAACTAGATAATCACTGTCTTACTGGAATCAGGTGAAAGTGGGATACTGTTAGGTGGTCCTCAAGGTATGTCCTATATAGATTTCACTCCTTGCAACATAGTTTCTCCTCTCAATCATTCTTTTGAGATGGGTTTTTTTGAGGTTGGCCTTGAATTCATAACCCTTCTGCTTTTCCCTTCCAAGAGTTGAGATCACAGGTATGCACCACTATACCTTGTAGCTGGAGAGTTTTCTCTCTGGGTCCCGCCAAGCCCAGGCAGTCCAACAGCCCACTTATAAAATAAACACACAGACGCTTATATTATTTAAACTGTTTGGCCTAATGGCTCAGGCTTCTAGCTATCTAGTTCTTACATCTTAAATTAATCCATTTCTATAAATCTATATCTTGCCACGTGGCTCGTGGCTCACCGGCATCTTCACATGCTGCTTGTCATGGTGGCGGCTGGCAGTGTCTCCCTCTGCCTTCCGGTTCTCTCAATTCTCCTCTCTGTTAGTCCCACCTATACTTCCTGCCTGGCTACTTGCCAATCAGTGTTTTATTTATTGACCAATCAGAGCAACACATTTGACATACAGACCATCCCACAGCAATACCTGGATTTCTATTAAGTTTAATTTTTGACAGTTCAGATGGTTCTTCAAATTTAGTATACAATCAAACCGCCAGTGCAGAGCAATGAAAAAAAAAAAAAAACACCAATACCCAATGAAGCATAACCAACATTGCAGACACTACTGTCATTTTCAACTTGATATGGTAAAACTGGTCCCTGACCATGACTCCAAAGGATTCTGTTCAAGCATCTCCTGTTGGTGTTGGGTGAGATTTGTTACCAGTTTTCACTTAGAGCTATTGGGAATCCATTACATTTTAATGAGATGGATAGCAGCATTATCATAGTTTCTTTTCCTGTTGCTGTGATAAAATACTCTGACAAAAGTAACTCAAGAGAGAAGATGGTGATTGGTTTACCACTCAAGGATACTGTTCATCATGGTGGAGAAATTAAGACTGCTGGAATTTGAAGCAACTGGTAACATTAAATCCACTATTTGGAAGGAAAGAGCCATGATGAATACTGCTGATGAACTCTCTTTCTCTTACATAGATTCAGTACCGCTTTAGTGAACCAATGAGTTTGCTGGGGTTACTTACAAGAGCAGAAATTACTCAGACAGCTGCATCACCAAAAGCCACCACGAATATGGGTGATGAGCAGGGTGGTAGTGGCACACACCTTTAATCCCAGCACTCGGGAGGCAGAGGCAGACGGATCTCTGTGAGTTCGAGGCCAGCCTGTTCTACAGAGCCAGATCCAGGACAGGCACCAAAACTACACAGAGAAACCCTGTCTCAAAAAAACCAATATGTGTGTGTGTGTGTGTGTGTGTGTGTATGTATGATGATTCAGAGAAACTGGAAATCTTGAGCTCACAGCAAAACTTGCAGGCAGTTCAACTGATTGGATAGTGTCCTTTCCAGGCAGCTCAGCTGGTCTGAGCCCCTTCCAGGCATCTGTGTAGGTCTTTGCTACTTCCAGGGACCTCGGCTTATCTAATAAATGCTTAGGTCTCTATAAATACTTAGGAAAGGAGGAACTACTACATGTGCTCAGTGTCAGGGATTCCTAAAGGTTCCCAGTTGTTTACTTCTTGAATCTTAAGGAGCCTCCCTGCTGTGGGATGTTCTGTATGGCAAATGTGTTGCTAATAAAGCACTGATTGGCCAGTGGCTAGGCAGGAAGTAGGCGGGACTAACAGAGAGAATTAAAAGAGCAGGAAGGCAGAAGGAGCCTGCCTGCCAGCCTGCCAGCCAGCAACCGCCAGGACAAGCAGCATGTAAAGATGCCAGTAAGCCACAAGCCATGTGGCAAGGTATAGATTTATGGAAATGGATAACTTAAGATATAAGGACAGTTAGCAAGAAGCCTGCCACGGCCATACAGTTTATAAGCAATAGAAGTCTCTGTGTTTCCTTGGTTGGGTCTGAGTGGCTGTGGGACTGGCAGGTGAAAGAGATTTATCCTGACCGTGGGCATGGCAGGAAAACTCTAGCCACAAATGGCGCCAGAACGTGGGGCAGGAATTTCCACCTAAAACCTGAGAAAAGATTCTAAAACGGAGCTAAAACAGCTTCCTAATTATCTCTCTCAAATGAGCGGCAGCTTGCTGGTTTGAGCTACTTGTGGGTTCCTGGCGTGTGCGCTCGACCTGCAGTATGGTGGGAATGAGGCCTCTGCAAGTGGCACATTAAACTACATGGTGGATTTAGCCATTGCTAGTACAAAACAAAAAGAAGAGGTTTCTGGGCTAAACGCTGCTTTGATAGAAGCATAGACCCACAAAGGCTCCCAGAGCTGGTGGTAAACGTATCACCGCCATGTTGGGAAGCTGAGGTGGGTGGAGCCAGCAGCCACAGCACCGTTTCAGTCTTAGAATGCTGCAGTTTAAATAACAGGTTCACAATAAGACAGATTCAGATGGAACAAGACTTTAAATGCTTTAAAATGTGTGTAAAAAAAATACGTAGGCTTGAAAGAGACAAAAAAGGTGATATATTCAGTTATATAAAGAAATAGATAGTTTTGAAAAATTAAGTCTTTAAAGAGACAGTAAAGGTAGTATAAAATATAAGCCACGTAAAGATGGATATCACACAGAGAATCTGCATTGTGTTGTCTTTGGGATTCTTAACTGCAGAGAGATATTTGATTGTAAAGGAAGCTGAGTTAAACCAATATGTATATTTTAAAGATACCTTGACTTCAAAATTTGGATGTAAAGATATGTTGCTTTGGAAAGGAAGTTCTGATTTTGTTTCCACAGAAAGCCAGAGGCTATGGATTTGTTCCAGATTAAGATACATCAGGTTTGACCAGCCAAGACCACCTGAAAGGTCTCTAATGACACCATGGCTCAGATGATCCAACATCCAGAACCGTTTCAAGGCAACTGGCTCAGACTATACACCCTCACGGACTACTCCATGATCCTAAAATTTTCTTTGTGTCCCCATAAGATACAGCGCCCCCCTCCAGCAGGAAGCAGTAAGAGAAGCTACGCCCAAATTCCCAAATTATATGTAATTTACTTTGTTAAGGTTAAAACCTTCCTTTTTGGAAAAAAAAAAAAGGGGGAAGTGCTGTGGGATGTTCTGTATGGCAAATGTGTTGCTAATAAAGCACTGATTGGCCAGTGGCTAGGCAGGAAGTAGGCGGGACTAACAGAGAGAATTAAAAGAGCAGGAAGGCAGAAGGAGCCTGCCTGCCAGCCTGCCAGCCAGCAACCGCCAGGACAAGCAGCATGTAAAGATGCCGGTAAGCCACAAGCCATGTGGCAAGGTATAGATTTATGGAAATGGATAACTTAAGATATAAGGACAGTTAGCAAGAAGCCTGCCACGGCCATACAGTTTGTAAGCAATATAAGTCTCTGTGTTTACTTGGTTGGGTCTGAGCGGCTGTGGGACTGGCAGGTGAAAGAGATTTATCCTGACTGTGGGCATGGCAGGAAAACTCTAGCCACATCTCCCTTTGGAACATCCTTAATCTTAATGAGCTTCCTTCAATGTTTCACTTTGAAGGAAACTGCTGCACAACAGGCACCCTCGAACTTTCCTTTGCTAAGCTCATTCTTCTACACAGAAACTTGACTGGCCTTGAACTCACAGAGATCTGTCAGTCTCTTCCTCCTCAGTGCTGGGATTAAATGTATGTGCCGCCATGTCTGGCACACTGTATTTTCATGCATGTACTTAATGTATTTCAATCATACTTTCCCTTGTTACCTTTTCTTGTCCCCTACACATACATACCAATCTCATTACTCATCTTAACTAGTATCCTTTCTATTTTATGCCTTATTTGTTTACTTGTTCATTTCTTTTGGTGACCCACTAAGTTTCATTAGGATTGCTTACATAAGCACAGGAAAGGGTTTTCTTCCATGGGAACAGCAACACCTTTCCAAAGGCTACACCACTTTTAATGTGGACAAACCCTCAGGGAGGGGTGGGATGCCATGAGCCCCACTTCTTCCATGACAGGATATTGATGGGCTTGATGTTGTATAAATCTTATGCAGGTAATCACAGCTGCTTGATTTCAAGAGTGCAGCATCCATGTCATGACTGAAAGGCAGTACTCCACACATACCCTTTCCTCCAGTTCTTAGCAATGTTCCCCTAGCATTGGGGATATAAATGTCCTAATTATGTACCACTAATCGCGAATTTTTCAGCACTTTGAGTAGTTACGAGTTTTTGCAATCCTCACTGCTTACTGCACAAAGAAGCTTCTCATACCAGAGTGACAGGAGCACTAATCTCTGGTCACAAACACGGTCATTTAGAATGCAATTTGCCAGCCAGATCATGTGTATTTGCAAAACAACATCAGCTGCTTCGCCAGTGGGGCCTTCTCATCATTGGTTTGTATTACCAGGTACAAATTCTCTTCTGCGGAATGGAGCCCAAACCCAAAAAAGGCAGTTGGTTACACCTATCACAGACTTGACACTATTGCACCACTGACTACTATCCCTGGCCAGTCATTATTACTACATGCAAGGTCCACAGCTGAGGAAGACTTCTCAGGACAATTCTCCAGTAGCTTGCACACCTTTTGACCCTATGAGGACCAACCAGTAGGGAGATAGCTTTCAGCCTAATTCCAGCTTGACTTTTCTATGTCTGAGGGCAGCTTTATCCACCCATATGGGGTAACTGAATTCAAACAATTTTTTAAATTTAATGTTTAATTATCTAACCAAGTACCAACTTTCCTTAGAGCTTTTTTAATGCATTGGTAATTTTGATTGACCTTCTCCTCCACCCTCTGCTCCAACCAATTTCCTAGGGTCCCCTCACCACTTAAACTTTTCCACACCAAATATGTCCCTTTCCACTTTCATATCACATGCATTCTACTACTGTCTTCCCTGTTAAGAAATCCTTTTCCCCTCTCATGTGCCCTTTTTTAATTTCAATGTCTCCATACACATTTACTCCTATATAAATGCACATATATAAAAAATTAGAAGCTAGAATCCACATATGAAATAAGGCACGCGGCATTTATATTTCTGAAGCTGGGTTCCAGCACTTAATATATTTTCTAGTCTCATCCACTTCCCTCAAATTTCATATTTTCATTTTTAAGGCTAAATAAAATTTCATTGAATATGTATATGATATTACCAGTATCCCTTCCTCTGTTGGTAGATACCTAGGTGGATTCCATCCCTTTTCTTGTTATTATGAATAGAGTAATAATAAGAACGGGTTTATATCTTTGTAAGTATGTGCATGGGTGTAGGGTCATCCACAGACATATAGGCAGCCTATTAGGGGCCCCATCCTTGAAAAAAATGATTCCCTTCCCCTCAACAGCCATCAAATGCCTACAGCTCCTCATTTAGGGGTCTGGCTTCTTCATAAGTCCCTCCTCCACCTGTCCTGGTATTGTGTCTGACTTGATCTCATGTGGATCTTGTGCAAGCAACCACAACCACTGTGAGTTCATAAGTGAAAACCCCTGTCATGTTCAGAAGATACTGTTTCATAGTGGTCCTCTCTAACCTTTGGCTCTTACAGTTTTTCTGCCCCCTCTTCCTGAGCCGTATAGGTAGAAGGTAATATAGATGTCTCATTTAGGGTTGAGTACTTCACAGTCACTTATTCTATGCTCTTTGGCCAGTTGTGAGCTCTATTAACTAAGCATCCAGTACTAAATGTTCCATTGCCAGCTTGTACTATTAGAAGGTAGTAGCATATTTGTGAGATGGGGCCTGGTAGAAGGAAGCTAATCCGTTGGAGGTGTACCCCTACAGGAGATATTGGGACACTGGATGTTTCCTATCCTGGTTTTCCCATCCACCACAGAGTGCGTAGCTTTCTTTTGACACACACTCTTTTCCATGAACTGTCTCACTACATGCCCAAAGCCAAAGAGATAAGCAACCATGGCCTAAAATAGCTCAAACTATGTGAAAGAAAAAAAAAACTTTTGTCCTTTTTATATGTTTTTCCCATGTATTTTCACACAGTAACTAACATGGAAAGCAAACTCAAATAAGTCTTAAGCATTTCTAGCATCAAATAGAATTCATATGAAATGAGCAAGCGTGGAATGGAGTGTAGATGTTCTTTTCCTTTTGATAGTCCTTGAATATTTGGCAAACATCTGTAAAAGAATAAAAGAGAAAACACTCACTGATTAATATCAAATTTTAGAAAGAAAGAGTGGTGATTAGATACAGCTAGATTAGATTTGATTTCATAATTTTAAGTATAACAAATGAAGGTTTTTTTCAAAGAGGAAAACAATGGACAGACTATATCAAAGACTTTTGATTATGGACAAACAATTGACTTTCCAACACTCCTAGAACAGAATGGGACTCACAAACAAATTCAACAGTCAAGAAGAAAGACTTCCCCCCACGAGAAGGCTAAGAAAGCAAAGAGACAAGTCTGTTATTTCAGGCTCTGTTTTGGACAGGAAATGAAGGGATTTTGCTATGAACCAATGTTTACTTTCTATTTTCTGCATGTTTAACTTATTAGACTACAAAGGAATACATTCATTTCATGCATAGAAAAGAGATTGAAAATCTTCCCTGGCTTTTAAGTAAAAACAGTTTAAAGAAAAAATAATAAATCAGAGCTCAGTTTCTCCATCTGTATCTCCACTCATCAAGTTTCTTATTTCTTTGTCTTTCATTTCTTTAATAGCACCCTACAAACAGAGGAATGAGTCCTAGTGTTTAAGAGCATCTGTTTTAGATTTAAAACTGTGAATTCAAATTTTTGATCTGTTCCTTCCCAAATTACCAACCGTGAAAATGTCATTTCATTCCAATGATCCTCAGTTTG
Organism: Peromyscus attwateri; assembly: GCA_902168425.1. Lineage (NCBI taxonomy): Eukaryota > Metazoa > Chordata > Mammalia > Rodentia > Cricetidae > Peromyscus > Peromyscus attwateri. The sequence continues at coordinate 19,096 of CABHPP010144008.1, forward strand.
ATATGCTATACATATTACAATAATACTAATACTTTAAATGGTTAAATGAAATATAACAATGTAAATGCTCAATAAATGGTTTCTGTTATGGAATAATTGAAATATTTGTGTCTTCTTTACTTGTGTATCCAAAAAGTCATTTTCATTATGAAAAACAGAAAACATGTTTGCAGTATCAACATGAGACAAAACTGGGGAAAATAAGTCATATATTCATCTTTATAGAAAGTTTTTTTTTATTTTTTTCCTTTGTCTAAATTAGAACACAATATGTAGTAGTCAGCATGGTCAACTGGGAAAAAATAGATTACAGGCTAACTTAGGTTATCTTTTCCTTGAGGATAAATTCGCAATTTCCACTTTTGTCCACTAGGTGACACTAGTAGGCAAAATAGTCTTACAATTTTGCTAGTATTTTACAAATTGTAGCATGTATACAGATTGTTTTCTGGGTTTGAACCAATTTCCAAAGCAGATAATGAGAGAGTGAGAGGAAAAACAACGCATTCATAGCTTTAGGATACAATTAAATAATGAATGAATTTGCGAAATTTGAAGCAAAAAAACAGAAAACATCAGTTTAGGAAAAAGATGAAAATATTTTGGTTGTGTATTTGTGATCTTTATATTAAGCATACAGCAGCAAAAAACATAAAATCAAATTTTCTTGAATAGATGTTTCAAATATCAATTTGAAAATTAAGTCTTCAGATAATACAATTTCTAAAATCCAACAAGTTTTTATTATGTGGCTCTCAGAATTCTCAGAACAAAATATAAACATAGCTTCCACTATTTTCTTTTTCTGTATTTGTTGTGACATATCTTTTAGCTTTATTGAAACACTGTATGATTTTACTTTAATTTTAAGCTATCTTAAATTTTTTATTAGTAGTGCTTATTATAAAAATTGATAGGTTATTTGTTTGTTTGTTTGTTTTGTTTTTTTGAGACAGAGTTTCTTTGTGTAGCTTTGCGCCTTTCCTGGAACTCACTCTGTAAAAAATAAATAAATAAAAAACAAATAAAATAAAAATGATAGGTTAAAGAAAAGATGGTGTAATTATTCATAAAAATAAGATTGGAATTGCTAGAAAAAGTTAGTCAAACTTTAAAAAACAAAAGACAGATTCTTACCCTGGATAATTTTTCTGCATTTACAACTATGACTTTTTATTTTTTATTCATTATATCTTGCATTTTTAAATCAATAACAGTGTCTTTTATGCCATGCTGATAACAAGGGTAAATTACTGGTTACACTTTGAAAATAGAGTTTTCACAACCTAATGCAATAATATTCATCAGCAACAAACTGTTTGTTGCCAATCTACATAGACCAGATATCGACTTCAGAAAGTTTGGAACCATGTATACAATATAGAAGCCAGTAAGGAGGAAATGGGACTTAATAAAAAGCATTAGAAATTAATTTACTTGTAAAGGCTAGTCACATAGTGTTTGTGTGAATAATATACATGATGAAAATAGCAACTACCAGTCAACAAATTGGTGGAGGAGATATATATCCCAGAATATAATGGCTCTGAATGAAGTTTTTCCAGCTAACACATAGCACAGAAGATAAATGAGAATTTATCCTTTCACTAAAGGAAGCTTTCACTAAAGGAAAGCATCAGCAATGCCTAAAACTTGTATTGGTAGCTTCCCCAAAGATGGTGCCTTCATGTCCTTCAAGTAAACTGTAATGGTCAAGAAGGTGAATTTCTATAGTTGGATTCAAGCTAGAACTCTGTTCTCCAAAGTAGGAAATATTAGAGCTGGATTATACTTAGATTTATGTGGTGGGTAGGGGAAGTACCCAGGGTACAACTGCTACCAGTTTATACTCCAAGTCCACACAGGACTGGGAACATTTCATTATTTGAGGGAGAGGCATGGGCACACACAAGTGGAAATGAGAGCTTACTGTCAAATATATTTCCTATCTCACTGTCTATCTTATGTTTTTAGAGGCCAAGGTCTTTCACTGAACCAAAGGGTTCATGTATGTGGGAGGTGTGCACATTTGTGTGTGTGTGTGTGTGTGTGTGTGTGTGTGTGTGTGTGTGTGTGTGTGTGTGTAAAGGCTAGAGAGCAGTAGTAGGTTTCTACCTCAGTCATACTTCCCCTTTTTTAAAAAGAACATTCCTCAGTGAACTTGGAACTCACCAACATGGCTGGGTGGCTGCCTAACAAGCCCCAGGGATCCTTTGTCTACCCAGTGCTGGGATTACAGGCATATGCCACTGTGCCAGGCTTTTGATGTGAATGCTAAGAATCCCAGCTCACGTCCTCATGCTTGCATGGCAAGCATTTTTCCTACTAATCAATCTCTGAGTCCTTAGGTATTTTTATATACTTATGATAGAGTCAACTACTGGCTAGTCTAGCAGGCAAAAGAGAGTGTTTCAGTAGACCAAACTTTGAGGGTACTCATTGGGTTAAAATAAAGGAAAAATGAAAAAAAGCAATGTTCTTTTATTCTCATTTGCACAGGTTCAAGCTAGATGAGTTCCCAGTGTTGAGAGGAGGAAGTGCATACAGGCTCCCACCCCTAACCAAAAAGCTTTCTGCAAATGACATCTGCTTGCAAAGAAAAAATAGTTTTCTTTAATGGACTCTCACTGGGTACATTAACCACACTTTGGAGTAGGTCCCATACCCAGCAGTAGATTGCCAGCACAAAATAAATTCAATGCTATTTTTGTAGCCATGTTATCTAATTTTTTTCAGCATTTTTTTTGTCTATTGGCCTTTTGCTTGTATATTATGGCTTCTGATTTTGTGTTTTTGTGGTATGTGTGTGTATATGAAAAACTTTTAATGTAAAGTCCTAAAAATTAAAAGAAGGAAAAGAAGTAATGGAAATAAGACGAATATAATAATAAAAAGAAAAAAAAAGGAATTTGTACAAAATAAATTGTTGTGTAGAGAAAATCAGAAACAAGCTTAAATGACCAAAGAGAAAAACTGTTGTTCAGGTAACTGATGCATATGAATTCAGTACATTAACATGACATAAATACAGTCCAAAATAATAAATTTGAAAACCATATATATATATATATATATATATATATATATATATATATATATATACACACAAACAAACACAGTAAATGGGAAAATCTGTAGTTGAAGCACATGTTCTCTAAGGCTACTAGCACTAGTACTTTAAAATGTATGAATGTGGTTGAAGGTTGAAAAGAAATGTATGCTTGTAGAGTAAACATTTTAACACAGTAATTGCTCTTTTTGACATCAGCATTATGGGCTATTATAGTAAAAATTGAGGTTTATTTTTTTTGTAAAGCCCATACTCTATACCCTCATATATCTTTAAATGAGTATCAAATTGTCCAGAAATATATACTATACTGTATATAAAAATACTCATTCATATGAAATTCTCCAGTGAGTTTTGATGAAAATTAGAACTGGAGCTTGAGGGTCAAGAAAGGTAGAAAATGTGACAAATATTTAAATTTTACTTTACTATCTAAAAACTGAAGTACAAAAAAACATAAGAATCATTTTGTACACATAGGCATTGAATCAATACATTTGGGGTATAAATATTTACTGGGTAGTTTCCATCCTTTCTCTTACATTTTTAGAAACTGTCTTATTTTCTCACTTCACAGCCACAGCTCAGCTACAGTCTGCCCCCTCTGTCTGTCTGAATCATTGCAGAACTTTCTACATCATATTCCTGCATATTTTCATGCATCTACTACACTGTGCAATACTTGTCTTTTAAAACTAGTCATCTTTGTTTCCCACTTAAAAATTCTTCAGTAATTTGTATCATCATGTGCATCTATATGACCTTCCACTAAATGATTAAATGTAAATGTCATGGATACCACATTAATCTCTGAACCTTGCCATAGTGCACTTGATTATACAAGGAAGAAAAAAATATATTTAGAACACGAAAGACAAAAGATAAGTAGATAAAATGAAGATATGGTTTATAAATACATTTGCATTAATTTCATCTTAAAATCTAAATAAGTATTTGAAAGTTTACAGTATGTAACTCCATTGCACAATGGTTCAAGTATTATTAGTAGTATTATTAGTGTATAGTGCAGCATTACAAAGTAGAGTTTGAAACTCATTATTAAAACAGTTTATGAGAGAAATGATTTTTGTATCTCAATTTCTAGGTATTTATAATGCTTGCCCGGTAATGGCATACATATCTCCTAAAATGTAATCCTTTGCAAAAGAAAAAAAGAACAATGGAAACAATTATCAATATCAATTTCATCATGATTTTGGAAAATAACCATAGACTTAAAATAATCTGAGGAGCACTTATCCCTTAAGGAAAGCTGGCTAAACTTTAATAAGAATAGGGGTCTTTGTTGCATTTTAATTTCCCTTATTTTCATCCTACATTTCCTCATGCCATACTACCTTTAAAAATTCAACAATGTGTATTTATGATAGTTGTAAACATACGCAGCCTTACAAACACTGAAGAGGTTAAAAGGTGTTTGACCAATTCCCCCCCCCCAAAAAAATGCCTTTTCTAAATAATTGTCATTATTTGACCAGAGTACCAGCTTCCCACGAACACTATTAAAGGGCTGTAATTTATTTGATTGACACAGAACTCACACAGTGGGAAACAGCCTATTCTTGGGCATTTATTTTAAAAGAAAATAACAGCAATTTGTTAAAATGGTACCTCCTGAGGTACAAATACTAGTTGGGACAAGAAAAAAAAAAAGACTAACCAAAAATTTAAGTGAAAACTCTCATGGTGAGATTTCCATAGGGCTTTTTTTAATAACCCTGATATAGTCCTGAAAAAATAAAATGCTACATGCACATGTACGGTTGTGTGCATGCTCAAACCTGTGTACTCGTTCATGAAAAAAGATCCTAAGATCTTGCTTTGGGGTAGTTTTTGTCCTTGGTACTTAACCCAAGGAAAGAGAACTAAGGCGCAGTTATCAGCTGTTTGACTCAGTATGCAGAACAGAGAGACAACAACAAAGTGTGGCTGGCCTATCCACAGAAAAATACAGTCAATAGAAATAGTCTGAGAAAATCAGGACACTGGACAAGATTGGCAAAGACATAGCCAAATTAACCAAAAGAAAGCCACAAATTAATAAAACTGGAGACAAAAGGGAAGAGGTCACTGCACATTCCAGTGCAATACAGAGATTCACTGGAGGATATGCTTGAAAACTTACATAGAAAAAATAGAATATTTCTCAAATTTTGGCTTTTCTGTTGCTGTGATAAAACCAGCAGCAACTAGGGGGAAGGGGGTTTATTTGGCTCATGTTTCCAAGTAACAATTCTTTATTGAGGGAAGTCAAGGTAGGAATTTAAGCAGGAACCTTGAGCACAGAGCACAGAGGAACAACAAAAAAAAACAAACACAAAGCCAAATAAGTGTTGCACTGTGTATTCAAATTCTGAAGAAAGGATATTTAATAATATAAATATATATAATAATAATATAAATATATAATGGAATATAAATGTGAATACTTCTTATTATTTAAATATTTATTATTATATAAACATTGTACAATGTATATATATTAAAACAGTGTTGTTCATAAATGCATACATTAATTAATGTTTTTGTATCAGTTAAAATACATTTTTAAAGCATTACAGCAACTAAAACAGTCAAAATAAACCTGAATTTTGAATGAATTATGGATTTCTATGTGAATGGTTTTTCAAGGAGAAAAATAGGAAGAAGGTCATAGGTAAGACAAGCTGTTTCCTGAATTGTTATCCAACTCTGGATCCTGTTGTCTAGAACTTGCATACTGAAAGAAGGAAACTCTGACTGTATATTTAAAATTATTCATTGTTTTACATTATATAAACAAAACTTCATGCAGTAACTATGATTTGCGTAAGCTACTTGAGTGTTACAAGAGTCATTATTTTTCTCCCCAAGTCATTTCAAACTTGTACCATGATCCCACCTATTGGCAAAAGCTTGCTATTAATTCTAGATAATCTTACATCACTTTCAAGTTTTCTAGATTATTTCAGAGTTTAATTCTGCCCATTTAGAATTGTTTTCTTCACTTCATCCACTCTCTCAAGGGTGGTTTAGACAACCCCAGATGCTGAAATAGTGCCATGGCGTCTGGGGGAGTCACTGACTCACCAGTGTCTGTGAATATTGGCATACTTAAGCACACAAGTCCATTTTCCCTGAACTAATGCTTCCCCACTATGTCAGCACTGGCTAAGAATATGGCTCAAGTTACATTGCCTTTGGTTGGCCCTATCCACATTATACTCAAAATAACAATCACAACTCTCCCCTTCTGTGGTGGTATTGTGCTCTCCAAAATATTGTGCACCCTAATATACTTATCTGGAATCAGAGAACAGAACAGCCACTAGATATAGAGGCCAGAAAATGATGGCACACATGCCTTTAATCCTATCACTTGGGAGACAGAGATCCATCCAGATCTCTGTGAGTTCAAAGCCACACTGGAAACAGCCAGACATGGCGACTCATGCCTTTAATCCCACGAAGTGAGCCTTTAATCCCAGGAAGTGATGGCAGAAAGCAGAAAGATATATAAGGCGTGAAAACCAGGAAGCCTAGTTAAGCTTTCAGGCTTTTGAATAGCAGTTCAGCTGAGATTCATTCTGGATGAGGACACAGAGGCTTCCAGTCTGAGGGAACAGGATCACCTGAGGAACTGGCGAGGTGAGGTGGCTGTGGCTTGTTCTGCTTCTCTGATTTTCCAGCGTTCACCCCAATGCCTGGCTCCAGGTTTGTTTTATTAATAAGGCCCTTTAAGATTCATGCTATACCCTTCTGTGGTGATATTTTGTTGGTGCTCTAACAAATAAAGCTTGCCTGAAGATCGAAGGGTAGAGCTAGCCATTAGTTAACCATAGAGGTCTGGAGGTCTGTACAGACAGGAGACAGGAAGTAATATGGCTGGGCATAGAGAAGAATATAAGGCAGGCAGAGACAGGAGCTCGGCCCTTTTTGGTAGGAGGGTTCAGAGAGGTAAGAGGTGACTATGGCTGCTGATCTGATCTTTCAGCATTTACCCTGATATCTGACTCTGGATCTTTATTATTAAGACCAATTAGAATTTGTGAAACATCTGGCATTCCACTTTAGAGCAGGAATTCACCAAAATAAAGCTGCTTGCCTGTGTCTTTGCAGCCACCAGCACAGGCTGGAGCTGCACACAGCTGGAGTCACTACCCTGCCAACTAGGTTTTCCTCTATTTTTTCCTTAAGTCTCTGAGCAACTTGGGAATTTTTTTCTGTTGCAGCCTCTTTGCAACAAACTCCACAGGCTCATGGGCTCAATATGCTGCCAGAGTTAGCCCCTCAAAACCAGCCAGCAATGCTTTTAGGCAGTTCCCACGACATGTGTTTCTTCCCCACTATCTCCTGTGTGCGTTTTTTTTCAGACAGCAGGTTCCCTCTCCCAGTGGGTTG
>CABHPP010144009.1:7988-44556 GCA_902168425.1 Peromyscus attwateri
TCTCTCTCTCTCTCTCTCTCTCTCTCTCTCTCTCTCTCTCTCTCTCTCTCTGTCTTATACACACACATACACAAACAATTTTAAAGCTTTTTTAAAAAAAGAATAAGTGCTTAATGGAAGTAGTCATTATATTTCTGCAGTGATGCAATCCTAACACTAATGTAGCATAAGAAGAAAAACCATCTGCCAAATATAATATGAACTGGCAGATAAGTTATCTCTGCTTATAAATATGTATTTCCATATTAAAATTCCAGGTGAACAATGTCTTAGATACAGGGTACCGATGGGAGGATGGACTTTCTGTCTCCTGTGAAAGTATTCATCTATGGATTAACATCAGTGCTCTTAAGTGTGGGAAAAACTACAGAAATAACTTTCCTGAAATCTTATTGAGCCTGAGGAAAAGTTCTTAAGAATATTCAAACGCTGGGAATACAGCTCAGTGGTAGGGCATTTGACTAGAATGTGCTCAAACCCCAACATTACAAAACAATAAATAAATAAGAATAGGTTCGAGATATGTTCAAAAGTAAAATACTGATTACATACACGGAAATAGCAACTGGATGCAGTAGTGCTCACTGGCAGTCTCAGCTACTTGGGAGGATAACCAAACAGGCCGACTTGATCGGAGGCATTAGAGGCCAACCTTGCCAGCATGGCAAAACTCTCTCTCATTAAAGGGGAAACAAAAGTAACAAATTGCTTTTATATACTATTGCTCTAACTGTAATTACAAACTTTCCTTAATATTGCTGTAATTGTAACATGTTTACATTTCATTATAGTTATAGAATACATATTTTTATTAAATTTACAATAATTTATTTTAGCTAAAGACAATAGCAGCAAATTACCATTTTATAAAATCAAAAGACATAGATCTTTCTGTGTTTGACTTTTTAAAAAAACACTTTTTAAATTGATGGTGAAAATAAACTCAATTATATGCTGTTTACAAGGGACATACATAAAACAAAAGAATATAAAAATTGATAGCTTAAATTGTTATCTTAGTGCTATTAGAAAATAGATATCAAATATATTAATATAATATAATATTATTAAAACCAAATTAACAGCAAAAAAAAAACAAATGAAAGGAGCAAGAATCACAGTATTTTGAATAAATTTCAATTCACAATAAAGACACTATAGTAATAGAGACCAGAATTAGAGCAAAGCAGTTGTGATGCTGTGAATGAGCATTCCTTCACATGGGATTACAAAAAAATGTAATTTAAAAATCAGCAACTAGTAAATATGATTATGTGGTGATAGAAGCCTACAATGCTTAAAGTGTTCTTCAAATAAATATGTCAGACATACATATCATGAAACATTGAAAATTCTAAATAATTTCCAATAATAAAAGCTTTAGATAAATTCAAACATTATGCAGATATATTCATATATAAAAGAAAAATCAAGAGCACATTACCATGATATGTAATAAGTTATTTTCATATACTGTGATAATAAAAGGAAAAAGCCTAGAGAACTGTATTTTCTATAACAGAAAGTAATATCAAGGTATAAGGAAGCTAGGCATAAATGGCTCATGTCTATAATCCCAGCTCTTAAGAGAATGTCATGAGTTTGGTGCCAGCTGGGGCAACATAATGAGTTCCACTTCAGTCTGAGGCACAAAGCGGTGACCCTGTCTAAAAAGACAGATAAGTGGGTAGACAGATAGATGGACAGACAGAAAGACAGGCAGACAAACAGACAGACAAACAGGAAATATGATCAAAGCTATATTAAAAATATTTTTGGGCCGGGCGGTGGTGGCGCACGCCTTTAATCCCAGCACTCGGGAGGCAGAGCCAGGCGGATCTCTGTGAGTTCGAGGCCAGCTTGGGCTACCAAGTGAGTTCCAGGAAAGGCGCAAAGCTACACAGAGAAACCCTGTCTCGAAAAACCAAAAAAAAAAATATATATTTTTGTAGGAAAGGTACAAAGATGCAGCTTGATGATAGAGAACTTCCCAAGCATGTATGAGGGCCCCAGCAATGTAGAAAAAAAATATGAGTGTATTCTTTGAAAATAAGAGATTAAGTATCAACCAGAAAGTTGGAAATTAAGAAATTTCTTTTATTTTAGGGGGAAAATAAAAGCTACAGGCAAAATCTAAAGTCAGTTACTTAGGGGGAGAAAAGAAAAGAAAATAGCTACTAAGTAAATAAAAAGAAACAGTATTAGTTGTTTGACAAATATATATTTGTCAAGTGTAATCAATTAACACAAAACTCTATTTAGACATTAAAATTATACAACAATTAATACTACTAGAAGTCAGAAAAGATTACTATAAAAATGCCTTTTTAATTCTCAGGACTCTATCTTGCTTACTTTATTAAATCATAACATATTTATAACCTAACACCTCACAGGTACTGATAAATACTTGCATACTAAATTCAATACTAGTCATTAAAAACTATAGCTGGATACTTTATATAGTTGTGTATACTCACTAACTGAAAGAAAAAGTATTATATTCAATGAGCATTATACTCACTATTCAGTTTTTTAAAGATTACATACTTTGTATTTGTCAAGACTTTAAAATATGGAGAAAATTCTATTGTTCTGTGAAAGTAATAAAATGTGAATGAAACTTAAGAAATAAAACAAATTATCAGGCTATATCCAAACACACACAATAAGAACAATCTCATTTATATCCAACTGTGTAACACTGATGTGCTAACAGATCTAATTAAAACATTAAGAGCTCACTATATTGAAGTAAAATTTCTCCTAATGATTCTAAGTGCTAGGTCCATGTTATATGAATGACCTTGGGTCTTGGTACCTTGGCTTAATGCTATCACTGAGTATCATCTGACCTTGAATAAATGATTCCAGCTTGTTACCTTGACTTTCTTCAACTCATCTTAAGGAGTCATGCATAAAAGTTGGCATGGTTCACAGTATAATCAGAATTATTTTTACTACCAATTACTAGTATTTTAATTTCTAATTTGGGGGACTGTTAGTGTTATGGGTTATTTTCATTACAGAAGAGTAATCCATATAATCACCCCCATTGTTTTGCTTTGTGCAGTTTGGATTGGAAGTGGAAGTGAAGAAATAAAGGAATGAGAGAGATCATGTGCACAACATAAGAAGAAGAGGTATCTGATCCTGCTGCTCCTTTCCGGAGGTTGAAGAAAGCTTTTCCTTGAGGTAATGCTCATCATGGGCCACGATAAAGGCTTGTATGGGAAATTTGAGGCTCTGGGCTTCATGTCTTTGGTTTATGACACACGTATATGGTTGTATTTTCTCTTGTGATAGGAAAACTTCGTCAGCTAGTATTTGTGACAATTGGATGACAAGAAGTAAAATAAATGGTAGCCATTATATTGTCTAAAATTTTGTCATGGATCTGATAATGGGATCCTTGTACTAATTGAAGTGGGATGGTGTTTACTAAAGAAGCATGGCAAAGTGGAATCAGAGATAAAGTATATGTCATTCTTCAGTCTATCAGACACATGGAAGACCTACAGTTGGCTCTTCTCAATCCAAAACACAAATATCAAAGCCTGTGCTTCGTCTTTATTGTCTAGAATACCTTTGCTTCAATACTTACTTTGAAGCATGAAATGAGGATCAAATTATCTTCCCAATTACTACAAACAGTTGTGCAAATGAAAATGTCATTATAGTCTGGAAACACTAACCCCACACACACACCAAAACCCTCCAAGGCATAAATAGTGTTTAAATCCTATAGTATGACTTGTAACCTGATCTAGTAAGCGAAAAACATCCCAGACTTTGATTTATTACTACCATGCTCACTACTACATCATTGCCCACTGTCATTATGATCCCACTGGCATGTAAACCTATGCTGTAGTCACAGAAAGCCAGAGGCCAAGGCCCTGGAAGTCTCTCCTAAGAAACAAAACTGACCAGGAAGTGGAGAAATACCACCTCATAAATTTCATCCGAACAGTTAACAGCCGTCCGCAGTTTAAACCCTCCTACCACTCACTTCCTAAGATGAATGAGCCTCTATCACAAGCTGCTGCCCCTGCCAAACTCCTCAAAACTAAACCTTGGCTGAACGGGATTTTTTTTTTTTCCTTAGGGGCACTGAAAATAATGGGATCTCTGCAATTTCAAGATGTTTATTCATAAGACGATTATTGTCTGGAGTTTGGAATACTCACATTCCTAAATCTGGAAAACAAATTCAATAAAATTAGCTTCAAAATCAGCATTCTTTCAAAAAGATAAAAAATCATATATACGGAGCTAAGGAAGATGGCTCAGTGGTTAAGAGCACTAGTTGCTTCTTCCAAAGGACCTGGATTCAATCCCCAGTATTCCCATGGTAGCTCAGAGTTGTCTATAACTCAAGTCCCAGGGCTCTGACACCCTCTTCTGGCCCCCATAGTCATCAGGCATGCATATGGTACATACACCTATAGCTAGACAAAGCACCCACTCATATAAAATAACCTTGAAATAAATAAAAACATTAGCTCAAAGAATATCATTAGCATACATTTGTATAGTTTAATTAGTGTTTTAGTTGAACATGTGTCTAACACAATATCCAAAAACAAAACAAAAAATATATTCTTCCTAAATTTTGGCCTTTTTTCACTTTTTTAATTTTCAACTAATATTCTGTGTTTAATCATTTGAAATTAATATTTTCACTAGCTTCTCTTGTTAGTAAGAGAAGCAAGACAATGGTTTTTTTTTTTTTTTTTTTTTTTTTGCAAATACTCTGGAGAAGGTGGTCATATTTAGATAACTTCTAAATGAGATACATTCTCAGGTCCAATGTATTTTATACTGAAATATGTATATGTCTCAGCTCAAATATTTTTACAAGCATTGTTTCTTTTCTAACTACTTATAGCACCTTCCTTCAACAATTTTTTTTTTTTTGGTTTTTGGTCTTTGGTTTTTGGAGACAGGGTTTCTCTGTCCTAGAACTTGCTCAGTAGCCCAGGCTGTCCTTGAACTCACAGAGATCCACCTCCCGAGTATTGGGATTAAAGGCGTGTGCCACCACTGCCTGGCAACAATTTTTTTTAAAAGACAACACTTAACAAAGAAATCATCTCTATTTATAATTTTCTTGCAAGTTCACCATATTTAGATGTGAAAAAAAGTTGGCTCAGGTTGTCTTTTTCCTAATAATATACGAACTGTAAAATTATCCAATTCAATTAATTCTTCCAATGAGTCATTTGTTAAAAAAACCATTTTGCAATTTCAAAGCCAAACCATCTATGCAGTTTCGTTTATTCAGCTCATTTGCCTGTAATGTCTTCCTATTTCCCAGAGACCCTTTACTAATTGCAATTTGAAAAGCTTCATCCAGAAATTTTTGTATTATCTAATCATTCATTAAATAATATGTTTATAAATCTGCAGGGACTGTTAAACAAAGTATTACTCAGGTTTGGGTATCTCACAAAAATTTGCATACTGTTGAATGACAATAAACGTGAAAAGCGAGGACCAAGACCTGAGGTTGCCATAGGCATACGTGGGGATCACAGCACAGGCTTAATTCTTGGCCCTTGCCTTGCTTGAGATGAAGGTCTCTCTTTTTTCGTGCTGTTCACTGCTGCATTCCAGGCTTGCTGGCCCACAAGCTCCCCCAGATTTCCTGTGTCCTTCTTCCATCTCAAGGTAGGGGCACTGTACACCTGGATTTTACATGGGTTCTGGGGACAAGGATTTCACCCGGTGAGCTATGAACTTGTTTATTAATGTCATAGTAGCTTCATCACAAAGCTGTGTAATTCCAATTGTATAAATATAATGCATTTAAAAAGTTTTGGAACCCTGTATGTTCTAGAATTCGATTGGTAGAATATCATGACTTGTTTCGGTGAAATTATAAATTCTTTCCATAGCATGTTGTGGTTTGGACGAGAAATGTTCTTCATAGGCTTATGTATTTGAACATTTGGTTCCTAGGTTCCGGTGTCATTTGGGAAGGTTATGGAACCTTTAGGAAATCAGGCTTGCTGGAGGAAATACGTTACTGGAGGCAGGTTTGGAGGTTTTATAACCTTGTCCCATTTAGTGTTTTCTCTCTGCTTTCTGTGTGCAGTAAAATGTCATCAGTCAGCTTCTGCTCCTCCCGTCAGCTTGCATGCCTTCCCAGTCACTACAGACTCTAGCCTTCTAAAACCACGAACTCTTCCTTGAGATGTTCTTGATGTTTTGTAACATGAATATTAAAGGGTCTTATTAATAAAAACAAACCCGGAGCCAGATATTGGGGTGAATGCTGGAAGATCAGAGAAACAGAACCAGTCACAGCTAACCTCACCTCACCAATTCTTCAGCTGATCCTGTTTCCTCAGACTGGAAGCCTCTGAGTCCTCATCTAAATGGATCTCAGCTGAACTGCTGCTCAAAAGCCTAAAAGCTTAACAAGCCTCTAGTTCCTGTTCCTCCCGCCTTTCTGCTTCCTGCCATCACTTCCTGGGATTAAAGGCTTGTGTCACCATGCCTGGCTTTTTCCAGGATGGCTTTGAACTCACAGAGATCCAGACAGTCTCTGCCTTTGGAATGCTAAGATTAAAGGTGTATGTGTGTGTGCCACCATTTTCTGGCCTCTGTATCTAATGGCTGTTCTGTTGTCTGACCCCAGATAAATTTATTAGGATGCACAATATATTGGGGAACACAATACCACCAGAGTGTTTTACCACAGCCACGGAAAAGTAACTAATACATACCACTGCCAATTACAAACACATTGTTCCTCTATTGCTTTCTTCACCTAATGATAATGTTGTTAGACCATGGTAATGTACTTAGTCAGAATTAACCTTTTAACATTTCCAATGGTCTCTGATGCTTCACTTTCAAAGAATTAATTTTAAAAGTCTTCCTTTGCTTCCTACAATCATATGGGGCAGAGGAAAGAGAAAACAATGGAATTAGCTGATTTTGAGTTTGAAGTATTTGCTGATGCCAGAATGTGCTTAAAGATTGAGAAGGTCTGCTATCAATGAAGCCACATGTTCTACTAATGCTTCCTGCTTCATCAATGCACGAAAGTACTAAATTTAAAATGAGCACATTTAACTTACACCAGCAGTCAACTGCTCTAAAGAAAAATTCAAACTAAAAAAAAGTGGGATTTTTGTCTCACCTTTGATAGTTACATGTGTAATGGTGTCCTTTTTGGTGTGAGGCTCCTAAAATAGCCTTTGAGGTCGTCGATGTTGCTGGAATTCTATCAGATTTTTGTTTCCTAGTTTTGATATGCTCTGTGCTATCACACCATTCTTTCCTGGCCCTGCAAACAAAGTACTGCTTTGAGAAGTGAACACGTGCCTCTACTTCCTAAGGTCACCTACTGTAGAAGAATTTATGGCAAAATTCAAAAAGTATTTCCAAATATTAGGAAAAATGGCTATCGACCTACGATTGGTGGATGACAATGTCATCATAGCAAGAACATTCTAACCACTCCTATGTACTTCCCAATGGACTGTTAAGTATGTTTTCTATGCAGTGGGAGAGCTACAACTTCTCCTGCTTCTCAGGAATCTTTTCCAGCAGGATTCTAGAGGCTTTATGCATCTTGCAGCCCACCCCCCCCCCAGATAGTCACACAACTGACCACTAGATGAAATCACCAATGACCTCAATATCTAAAATTTCTCCCACTACTATGAAACAAAAGGAGTTCAGTGGTTATACCCCTGTGCCTTTCTCATTCTTCTTGAATCTGGCATTAATTAAAAGGAGAAAGAGGCTACTGTTCATCATCATATAGTATATTCATATCTCATACCTACTACCAATAAGAAAATGACAAAGTCTAGAAATAAAGTAGAGATTTAGCAAGCCCATTTTGACTTATTTTTAGATAAATAGTAATAATACCTGAATTTAAAAAATAAATAATTTTATGCATATCTACTGAGGAGTACCGAGTGACCAGAAGCCAAGACATTATCATACAAACTAGGATGGATAACACGTGATAGAAGCAAGATTTTAATGGCATCAGATACTCAAGACCATTTTTTAAATTAAGAGCCCTCCCTTAAAGTATTTTGATATAAAATTATACATACATAGTTGTCATAGTTTAACTTTGGGAAGCATAGAGTTTTCAAAGATAATTTCCATGATTTCCTGGCTCCACCATTCTTTAGGATATACAGCATTCCTTTTTCCATGATTGTTTTAAAAAACGTTCCCAATACTTTACCAAAAGCAGCCACCATGCTGAGCTATAGTAGGCAGCACCTCGCTGGTACAGCGTTGAGGCGTGCACTCCTTCCTTGATTTGGCAGGATGGGCCATAACTCTAACCGGGGCCTTCTCCCTCACCTTTTCCTCTTGTGCCATTCAGCAGCTCTGAGAGCAGCCAAAGCCACAGGAATGTCAGGGTGATTATTGGCCAATGTCAAACTTACTTTAGAGCAGAGGCCCCTTAAGTTCAGGAGACAGATTTACCTTTCTTACAGGCTTAATAGAATTAACCAAATCAGCACTTCCTGTGGAAGGCATGCTGCAGAGCCACCAAGCTAGCAGTATCATTAAGGAAGCACATGTGTTTAAAATAAAATGGTTTCTAACAGTGGGTCTCAAATACCTACTCCTCGGGCATACCTCCTGACTTTTGATTGCTGTCCAGCTGTGATGACTTTAATCTTAGACTTTGAAACACTCTCCCTATCTCTCTTTCCCTCTTTTCAGTTATCAAATAGAAGTTCCCCTAATAAAGAGAGAAATATAATATACTCAAAATATACTTGAGGGTCGAGTTAGTGACTTTTTGGTCATTCCTCATAGATCATTTGCACTCTATTTCAACCAAGGTCTCACTCTTTCTCTTTATTACAAACAAGAAATGGTGGCCCGCTTGTGGTTCTCAGTTCATGGTTTGTCATACTTTGCTAGGGCACCGAGCCTAGAATTTTCTGTTCACATTTTATTATTATTTTAGCTATCACATCTGGAAAGCAAGGACTTTTTTCTTTATGTGAAGACTTTCAAAACTTGTAAACAAGTAGAGTTGGAATGCCTGGTCTGTGCCTCAGTGAAATGTGAGATATCTTTGTGCTTGAATTTTTCATCTATAAATGGGGTTATATCAGATGCACGATATATACTTGTACGAAAATAACCTCGTGTAACACAGTAGCACAGTAGTGTGCGCAATTTGTTGATCCTGATTGTTGCATCGTAAGAAGTTCTATAGAAAAGTTAAATTTTTTTCAACCAAATTCTCGTACTAAATTTAGAGTGATTATGCAA
The DNA here is from genome assembly GCA_902168425.1 of Peromyscus attwateri. Lineage (NCBI taxonomy): Eukaryota > Metazoa > Chordata > Mammalia > Rodentia > Cricetidae > Peromyscus > Peromyscus attwateri. The sequence continues at coordinate 17,265 of CABHPP010144009.1, forward strand.
ATTAGATTTCATCTCACGGTGAGACAGTGTGACTGAAATCATGAACAGCATGTCCAAATTAGAGATGTCTTCATATCGTATAGCTGTGCTTTCAACGGTTGAAGCATGAGTGTGCTTTACCAAGGGCAAGGGTCTAGCCTTCAAACCACAGTTACCCACTCATGTTCCTCCACGAATTCTAGCTTTTCCCCTAGTGTTCTCAATTGCTGTGGATATCACTCTGTATCAATAAAGCACTGATTGGCCGGTAGCCAGACAGGAAGTAAAGGCGGGACTAACAGAGAGGAGAATTGAGGAAGGAGGAAGGATAGGGGAGACTGCCTGGAGCCGCCGTGAGGAGAAGAAAGATGTAAAGTACCGGTAAGCCACAAGCCACGTGGCAAAGTAGAGATTAGAAATGGGCTAAATATAAGAGTAAGAGCTAGACAATGATAGGCCTGAGCTAATGGCCAAGCAGTTTAAATAATGTAAGAGTCTGTGTGTTTATTTTGTAAGTGGGCTCCGGGACTGGCGGACTTGGGAGAGAAATTCTCAAGCAACACTCAATTATTCACCACTTGTAGTTTTCTGGAAGGTAGAGTAGGAGGCTTATTGATCTATTCATGGTTGCCCTTAGGTTCATTGTCTTGCCTTTTGTCTGTGGCTGTCTTTTGGGATGGGTAGTTAGGCCTCTCCTGTTCTTGGGTTCTGGTTAGTCTTTGCTAATACCTCTTTGTGCCATTCTATCGCAGAGGTGTTTCAAGGGTCCTGACCAGGAATAGACAAAGATAGATCCCTCAAGACGCTTAAATCAGTGCTTTATTCTATAGAACCGATGATGAGCAACTGTAAACTTAGACTGTTAAGATGAAGGCTGAAGGTTGACAATACTGTATCCCTAGTCAAACTCAGCCCATCTACTCAGCCCATCTGCAGTTATCCTTGAGCATGGGTTTACATCACCCAGACTTGTAGTGTGACCCTCTCATGGGCTCTTGCCCCCTGGGGAGTCTCCATGGAACTATCTGTGTACCTACCTGCTTGACTTCATCTACATCAATATGTCAGTTCACATTTTTTTTAATTCCTGTCTCCTGTGGGTTCTGATTTGTTCCTAAAAGCCATCCAATCCTCTCTCTCCTCTGTTTTCTTATAAATCCTCACAGCCTACTGATATAAGCACAGCATTTTTATCTCCCACCTGTAAGTTCTACCAGATAACTGGAGGCCTGAAAAACTGTGAGGCTACAGAAGACACCAGGGTATGTTGCTGCTTCGATTGGCTTCCTATGTTGTATGTTTGTTTCTTCTTTTGCTCTGAGTATTTGCCAGGTCTGTGACACACAAGGGTGGATTACATTTCTTGGCAATACAATTCTAGTTCTTCAAAAATGCCATCATCATCAAGAAATGGTACTGAATCACTTCTTCTTATTTCCTGTTTATTGCTTGCCCTTTTATTATTATGTAGAGAATGAGATAATTTGGTTAAGGAAAAATGAATTTGTAATGTTCACATAAACACTGCAGTATAGGTTGCCCATTAGGAAAATATACAAAATCTATTAAAATTTTATATCAATTGGCAAAAGTAGAAATGCTCTTTATATAAGCTTTACTAAATAATATGGCATAAAAAAAAACCTCAGAAGTACAATTTAAGGTATCTACAGCCAGGCATGGTGGCACACACCTTTAATCCCAGCACTCAAGAGACCAAGGCAGGCAGTTCATTGTGAATTTGAGGCTAGTCTGATCTACAAAGTGAGTTCCAGGACAGCTAGGGCTATTACACAGAGAAACCCTGTCTCAGAAAAACAAACAAACAAACAAACACAAAAAAGCAAACAAACAACAACAAAAACAGAAAACAAAACAAATGATATCTATAACTGTAACAAAATACAGAAATCTCAGTGGCTCATAGTATCATTATGGCCACCATATTCTTCAGCCTAAGAATAGAGGACACCTCTCTCCTGATCTCGCTGTGATGTTTCACTTCCCTATGGCCCTCTGCTTCATTGTTCCTCTATTTCCTGTGTGCCTGTGTTCCCTGTGACTCGTACCCTCATTTTCACTATTGTGAAGGTCAGCCAGCTAAGCCGCCACAAGGACTGCTAACAAACTTGTTAAGAAAAATGATGACCAAAGCTGTAAGGGGCGGGGGAATGAGCCTTTTAAGTTTGATTGAACTCGCCCTGCTGTGTTAGGGACATGAGTAGCAGCTCATCAGTAGTTCTCTGCATTTTGACCAGTTGTGGCTTGGCTGCAATGATCTTCCTCTGCGGCAAAGGGAAGCTTGTCTGATGAAGGGCTAGAGCTACATTTATTTGCTTGATGCTTCTGCTGCTACCAAAGGCAAGAGAAAAACGGGGGCGAGTAGAAAGAGCTCTTGCCACATCAGATGAGATCCTGTGAAACCAGGTATTGGCCCTGCAGAGGCAATGGCAGAAGCAATGGGAGTTCATGTGACCCTACATATCTCTCTGAGAAGAGTTCCTTTATTATGTATTGCTATTAAAAACTTCATTCTCTTCAACCAGCAGGCTAAAATAAAAACAAAGCTGGGCCTATTTGACCAAGCAGTTTTCAGTTCTTATTTGAACAGAAGTTTGGATGTATTCTGAGATTGTCAACCATCTTTTTTTTTCTCTTGAATGCTATCTAACATTATTGCAGAAAGACATTTGATTGTAAAGGCTGTTCAGTTAAACCAATATGTATATTTTAAAGCTATCTTGATCTCAAATTTTTTGGATCTAAGGATACGTTGCTTTGGAAAGGAGGCTCTGCTTTTGTTTTCACAGGAAGCAAGAGGCTATGGATTTGTTCCAGGTAAGATGGATTAGGTTTGACCAGCCAAGACCCCCCTGAATGGTCTCCAATGACACCATGGCCCAGATGATCCAACATCCAAAATCAACTTTAAGGCAACTGGCTCAGAGAATACAGTCTCATAGACTACTTCAGTCAGGACTTGACCATAATCCTAAAATTTTCTTTGTGTCCCCATAAGATTACCAGTGCCCTCTATCAGCAGGAAGTAGCCTAGAAAACTATGCCCACATTACCCAAAAAATGGATTATGGATGTTTGTCTTTGTTTAGATTGTTGGTTGCAAATTGTTATTGGTCATAGTCAATCTCTTTCTAAAACAAGAAAGGGAGATATGATATAGAAATGTAGGATATAGATTTGATAGGATGAAAGGTTACATTATTGAACCTACTTTTAAAGAGCAACAACTTGTTTAAAAATGTTTTATGTTGCTATAGATTTTAGTTTATTGATACAAATTTAAAGTTAATTTTGTTATATTGTATGTATATTTCTACTCTTCTTTAAGGTATTATGTTTGTGCAGCTCATTTACATTGTAATGGATAATTAAGAAATACAGATTAATAATTAGTCTTCTAGGATAATCACACTTATAGTCATGTTAAGTTTTTTAGGTATATAAAGATATATTTCAATTAGGTAGGTAATCTTCAAACACTTCAAAGACCTACAGAATATGATATTTAAAATGTTTTAAGAACTTTGACTTTCTGAACATTGAGACATGTCTGCTCCTGGCAGCACCGATTTATTTCAGAGAGGAGGATGGGCATCGAAGACATTCCTTATTTAGTTTATCTGCTTCTTGGCAAAAAATAGCCATTTGGGCAAGAAACTGTTCTTGCCTGGACTGCTTGACAAAATGTTGTATCGACTGGACATGGAGGACCCATAGGAAGGTGACCACTGAACTTTGCAAGACAAGATGGTCCTTCAGGTTCCTGCTTTATGGAAGAGATGTCCAGGGAGCAGCATGTAATGCCACACAGGTAAAGCCATGAAACACGTGGCAACATATAGATTAACAGAAATGGGATGAGTTTAAGTATAAGAGCTAGTCAGTAGTTAGCCTGAGCTAATGACTGAGGAGTTTTAATTAATATAAGCCTCTGTGTGTTTACTTGGGTCTGAGTGGCTGTGAGCCGGGTGGGCACAGGAAAACTTTCAGCTACACATTATGGTAGAACATACTATCTCAAAACACTGCTTTATGTATGTTTGTTTGTTTTTAGGACATCCTTCCCTTGCCCAACCTCTAAAAGGATAAATTAAAAGATGTTGAGTATGGCAGAGGTATTAAGTATTTTTTCAAAAGTTTAATGAAAATCAAGTACTTTGAAAGGTGGATTTCTTGAAAATCTTGTACTTCTCTGAATAGACAGGTCCTTAAGATGAGTGGTGATTTCCAGTTGGAGGGCTATCTGTGCTCCTGTAGTTCAAGAGCAATCTGGAATTAATAGGCTGAAAACTCAAACGCAGGGAGGAGCCACTGCATCATGGGAAAAAGGAAAACTGCAGAGAAAGGAATATTTAGAAACACACAGGATGGGTGCTTTGGCAAGAAAATGCTGATCTCTCTTTGTAAACTATGAGGCTTACAAATCCACCATCTTCCCCATGAAAGAATGAGAAGAAAGTTAAGAGCTTACAAAATGAATTTAAATGACAGCCTGCTTACTGGTGGACTACAAGAGTGGTTATCTACTTGCTCCTGATGATGTCCTATTAATCCCCCTAAGAAAAATATCTACAAAGAGTCTAAAATGTGTACAACTTTAAAGATTCTAACCTACCTAAAGTAGTTGATCCTTTTTGATTTTTGAAAGCTGTAAGCTCTCATTTCTGAAACCCAAGTAGCTGATTCCAACTCTGATTGTAGAGCAAACTGTAAGACTGAGGTCTTCTGTAGACCACCACCTTCCGTAACTCTGCTTCATGATGGCAAAGGTCATGTCAAACCTAGACAAAATAAGAACATTAGAGAAGCCTCTTAAAGGCTTACTTGATCTGTGTAAGTAGAAAAATTCTAGGTCAAATGAACAAAAGTCTGACTTGAACAGTAAGGACAAAGTCTCAGACCCTCAATCACCTCCCAGACTTTCTATTAGTTGTTTTTCCATACTTATGTTAACATCTAATCCTAGGTCAGAGGCAAAGAATAAAGACCATAAAAACAAACAGAACATCTGAAAGTGGCCAGTTGTTCCTTAAAACTTCCTTATCTGTTTGGGGAACTTACCTCACATCAAATCTCATTTTATTCTCTCCTTTAGCTGTAGTATAGCTGTGATCAGACCTGCAACTTCACTCTTATTTATCAAGGGGATAGTATCAATAAAAAAAAATTAATAATGTTTACATTTCAAAATCAGTCTCATTCTAGGCTCAGTTTTAAATTTTAAACTGATAGATCATGTTTTCATTCTGTAAGCTCTTTACTATCCAGGGCTAATGATTTTTACTTTTGGTAGATAGGTGGGAGAGCTGTAAGAAATCTATAGAAAAAAAACATTATAACTAATCTATCACTCACTTGGAGACTGGAAGGAAGGGATAAAGATCATGAGATAAATGATCAAGAATTCTATATAAACAACAGAAAAATGTAATCACTTACATAAAACAGGTCAGAAAATATTACATCTTTTTTCCAAAAACAAAAACATAACCCAAATCACTCAGTGATAGAGGTAATGGCTAATTTGAATTTAAATATGGAAAACTCGGGATTAGAGATGTCATTAGTATTTTACTAGGATAAAATGTCTAAAGGCTATTTGTTCTACAGCATGCTGTTAAATTCATAGAAAATTATCCTTAGAAATTTGCAAATAATATAAAATTTAATTTAATAATAATTAAGATATATATTCCTACATTTTATGTCTAAGCAATTAATGTAATGGTAAACATAGGAACATTGCTTAATTTCTTGTCACACACAAGAAACAAAGTAATTATATTTCTTTTTTTCTTGCATAAAACTTCATTTTCCTTTTTAACAGGTATGTGTTAAAAACTGCTTTCCATAACTGGGTAGAAGAAAAAGTTGTAAAGGAAATAGTTTACCTTCCTTCCCTAGAAACCTAAATAAATTCTAATTATTGGTAGTTTCCCCCCTTACTTTTCTTTACCTTCAAATTATTTCATTTTTCAACTTCATAAGAAGGGAAAATAAAGGTTCAACACTTTATGAATAAATCAGTTAAAATTTAAGACAATTTAAAACAAATGGAATTATACGTAGTGCTTATAGTCCTTTAAATATTATAATAAACTTTCAAAAACATGTGAAACAAAAGCAAATAAAACATAGTTCACCTAATAATAAACAAAAATAAAGGAAATGCTAACAAAGCTTGAAAAGTAACAAGAAAGCAACAAACATAACCTGAGACTCTCAACATGAACTAGTTAAACCCACACATGTAAACCTTTCCAGATTCTTGTACAGCAATCCAAATCTCTGCTCCTTACAATAGCTATGAAGACTTAGAATCCACATATTCTATGAAATGTGTAGGGTGATCAAAAACAAAATAACAGAATACAGTCATCAATGAGTCCGTGGCACAACCTGAAACTCAGAGGAACTGTCACAGCTTTAAACAAGAGCTGGATTAAGAATTATCAAAAAATTGACTAAGAAAGAAATGAATTAGTTCAAAAGAAAAATTTAATAGACTAAAATCCCCCCCCATAAAACACCCAGAATTAATGAATCTGTGGATTATTGGCAACAAAAGTAGGTTTCTAAAATACATGATTAAGGAAAGGGAGAAAACAGTAGAGTTGGGAACCGAAGGGGTAAGAAAAGCAAGTAGACTATGGGAGATGACAATGTAAAGCCTTGTATAACACTAATCAAATATGCACAACTAGTAAAATAGAAGATGTTCACAGAAGACATAAAACTGCAATTAAAAATTATTAAAATCTTAATTGAATAACAGCCATAGTCATAATGAAAAACATTTTTAAATGACCCCCAAGTCCTCCAAGGATTGTTTTACTAGTGAAATATTTGAAACTTTAAAGGAACCAGTAAACTCAATTCTATATAATTTGTTCCAGAGCACAGAAAAAAGAAGATGGAAGTCCATCAAATCTATTTTATGAATCTAGAATAATTCTAACACCAACATCTGACAGACATGACATATAAAAATAAAACTAAAGACAAATTTCTCTCATGAGTATGCATCCAAGAGTGAATGAGTATTAGGATATCTTTGTGCCTGGCATTTATTAGCTACCCAATAAATTCCTTCTACATCACTAAAGAAAGCATGGCCATCCAGAGCAAATTCCCCCAGCTTCCGGGCCCCACATCTACACATCTGATGCACTGAGGAACCTGACTTCACCTCGTGTCATTCCCTTTCAGGGAGACAAGAAGAGTCTTTTCTTTGCTCATGAATAAAAGTTTGTGAGTGTGGCCTGGATCCCATCACAAGCATGTCACCTGTCAGTGAGCGCTATCAGTGACTTCTGTGTCAGGTACCAGAGCCCTCTTGCTCTCTTAAACTATTCCCATTCTGCTTCTTATAAAACTTAACTTTATTTATTGTTGCATGTGCGAGGTACAGGCATGTGTGTATGCATGCTGTGCATGGGCACGTGTTTTGGGGGTTGTGTGTGTGTGTGTGTGTGTGTGTGTGTGTGTGATGGGCATGTGTATGTGTTGTTATGTGCATGAGGTGCGTGTGTATATGGGTGTATTTGTATATTTGTATGTGTGCATATGATGTGCATAGGTGTATGAATATGTTTGTATGTGTGTGCTATTCATGGATGATTGTGTGTGTGTGTATGTATGCTTGTGTACATGTTATGTTATATGGCACACGTGGTAGGGGGACAAGTTTCAGGTATCTCTTCTCTCCTTTACTTTACTGCGACAGGGACAACGCAAAGCATCTCTGTGTGTTACATTGCCTAAAACATCACTTCGAATCATGGAAAAGCATCACTGAGTGTTGCATTGTCCAAGCCATCCTGCTAATCAGCCTTGACATCAGGTTATCATCTTTTGAATATGCCTTCTCTCTTCCATATTACCCTACCTCAAGTTCAGGCCATTAATATATATTGCTTGGATTACTACAGAAGCTGATTAAAAGGCTTCTTGGACTTCTTTCTTACCCCTTGCAAATTAATACATTTTTAAAGCACCACTAGGGATATCATATAATAGGTACATGTACTTTTTATTCAGTACTGCTCCACTTATTTAGTATATCTCACAAGGCAAGGTCCTCATAGCAAGATTGTTTTCTGTCTCCTCTTCATCTTTCCTTGGTTGACAGCTTGATGGGTGTGTACTATTTTTTTAGCTTAGAGGTATGAAACATAACCAGTGTCTAAACCCTAATATTCATGAATCCATGAGTGGACTCAACTAATTCTCATCTGCTTTATTTTATCCACTCTTCCTGTGACTAGGTCATTCACTCGTTTACTTATAGCCAGATTTGTCAATAACAATACCTTGAATACATAGCATTTTAAAGCATTCTATATTCCAGTTATACTGAACTCTTTCAATTCTTACTGAAAGACAGTTAAATGCCATTTAAAACCTTACTTCCCACTAAGGATCCAAGAATTGAATTAATATGAAATGAAGAACAAAAGGTAGTGAACATAAACCTATAAAACACATCATTAGCACTAGAGAACAAGTTCATATACATAAACGTGCCCATTAAAAGAAGCTGATGCAATTGGGGATAGAAGGAGCAGGCATTCAGGGCAGTGGGGGTATGGGAAGTAGGTATAGGCAAATGTGGTCTTAAGTAACTGTCATCCTCTATGAAGAGTGTCCCTTGAGGCTGAACTTCATTAACACAGAGGTAGATTCTTCACATTTTCAAAAAAAAATTAAGGATCACATACCTACTTATTTTTAAAGCAGATGTCTTTTTCTGAACCAAATTTCACTGTCTTGATAATCTCATCTTCTACATGGAGTTATATTTTGCTGCCCCAAATGGCTCAAGTAACTTGCCCAACTGTATTAGAACTATAACAGTATGAAAATAAACTGATGTTCATTGTTGATTTGTATGTCTTGTTATTTTTGTCTCCTCGTGTTTTATGGTGAAGATTTGTTGATTTGTGTTCAAATATTCCATTTTCAAGTCTGGATTAAAAAGAAAAAAAGACTAAATGACTAAATCTAGTCTGTAAACAGAGGCTTTTCTGTCCCACCTGGGTCCCACAGCCACTTTTAAAATAATCACTAAAAGGCTTAATATTAATTATAAACTGTTTGGCCTATTGGTCATGCTTATTACTAACTAGCTCTTTTAACTTAAATTAACCCATTTCTGTTCATCTACGTTTTGTCACGTGTCTTGTGGCTTTACCTATGTTCTAATGTGTCTTGCTCCTCCAGCAGCTGGCTGACATCTTCTCTGACTCTGCCATTCTTCTCCCTGTATCTCTGCTTGGATTTCCCACTTGGCTCTATGCTGCCTTGCTATAGGCCAAAGCAGCTTCTTTATTAACCAATGGCAATAAAACTTATTTACAGCATACAGAGGGGGTTATCTCTATAGCATTTCCCCCTTTCTGACTAATTAAAAAGGAAGGTTTAACTTTAACATAGTAAAATTACATATAACAAAATAGTTATGAAGCAAGAATTACAGTTGTAACATTTAGTCTATCTGTATTTAGCAAAATTAAAGAAAATATTCCATCATCTATCCTATATTTGTAAATTTAAAGTTTCATATCAAGTCCAAACTCTGAAATGGGTGAAATAATGAGGATGAAAGAGATGAAGTACGATTATGATGAGGGACTCAACTTTTTAAGTGACACTTCCTTTCTCTCAACCTGTCTAGATTATCTGACATCAGAAATATTCTCTGTGAATCCTCCTCTACTGCCCCTGCTCCCTGGTTGCACTCTGGTGAGTTCTCAAAGCACTGCATTACTGCCTTCTCACATGTTTTCATATAATTATTTGTTTATGTCTTTAAACAAATAATGACTCTATGCTTGGCTTATGCTAGATCCTCATAAATCCTTACATGATCAATGACTATCATTCCAGGATTTTATTTGTTTGTTTGTTTTGTTTTGTTTTTCCAGACAGTGTTTCTTTGTATAACAGCTTTGCCATCCTGGAACTCACTTTGTAGACCAGGCTAGCCTCAGACTCACAGAGATTCACCTGCCTCTGTCTCTCAAGTGCTGGGATTAAAGACATGCGCCACTACCAACCTGCCATTCCCAGCATTTTGTCTAGTTGTCTGTTTTTATTTCCTTTTAAATATTAGACTGAACACAAGATAGGAAACTTTCATAAGAACCAAGGGTAATATTGTTCAAACTTTCATAATTCCCTCAGAAAGTTTTTCTAATTGTATCTGTAGCTGCATATTTTAAAATTTTTACTGTCTGTTTATATATCTTTCAATTATTCTCTACTTCAGTTAAACACTCCAGCATCTATAGCATGTTTAACTCTTTTTGACACAGGAAGTAATGCTGTTGTTATTTTTTTTTTTTGTTTTATTTTATTTTGGTTTGGTTTGGTTCACAGCCATTCTATCACTGGCCTGAACTCCATGTAGCATTTATCTTTCAGTAAAGTGGCCATTTAATACATAATAGAGGAAGCCTTTAAGTTCTAAAAAATCTTGACTCTGTAAAATACTCTTGTAACCCGCAGCTTATAGAAGCTGAGCATATCCTAATGGTTGTTCGGTCATTTAAGAGGTGTTTGAATTATTAGGTGAGGGAAGTCACTGTAACAGTCAAGCCAAATAACTAAATACATCTGAAGCCGTATAATTTAATGTATTAGGAGCAGATCTTTTGAAAATTTCTAGAAAGTTATCCAATATCCCATTGACCAGCATTTTAAGACACATTTTACAGCTTAAGCCCCAGCTTAAGTGCCTGCCCGGTCCATTGAGGGAGGAGGGAGACAGCATAATGGCAACCCTAGCCGTGGAGAATGCGCTGCTTCTTTAGTGAGCCATTATTTCACAGTCAGCATCGTAATTGGAAAGAAACGTCCCTTAAATGTGCTAAATCAATTAATTACCCAAATACACTTGCGTTAACATCCTGCAAGATTGGAATAACTTCCAGATGCCACGTTTGCTCATTCTTGAGTCATCACGTTTCTGTGGGTGTACTGTACCACTTCACCTGGGAAGGCGGAGAAGTGCAGCCGTGGTCGTCGGACGGAAAATTATTCCTGTGAGCAGCTAAATCTTGGCATAGACTCAAATATCCTATATCATGGCCTAATAAGTTAATCATTTCCTATCTTGGCTTCTTTACAAGTAAAAAGAGGCCTAGTAACTGATAATGGAGAGGAAGCCGTAACAACCAAAATGAATATAAGGAATTCTGTGTTTTGAAGAGAAGTGGATGGTCCTGTGCTTAGTAGTAACCTGACTTTGATGTTTCCCCATGTTTTTGCCTAAGAATGACCTCATTAACTTATTTTCCCATTGAGAAAGTATGTATGGTAACATTAAGCTCTGTTTGCTATTAAGGGCAGTCTTTTTTCATTTAGCATCTAATGCTTGTTTTATTTTAGTGCATTTAAAACAATGTTATTCTAACATACCCAACGAATTAGATTTCAGGGGCCCAGTATTGTGGAGAATCTGAATAGCATCATGCTATCCTAATAGTAAGTTTATTCATTAAATGACATTGTTTAAGATGAAGAACTACATTTAGAATTCCTTTGTTGCCTTTAGATTTTTCTAGAATCTTTAAAACTACATCCCCATGAGTTGAACTTCTTCTTTAGTTTTATGCATTCTATTAACATAAAACTGCGAGGCAAATTTGCTTTTAATAATTTTCTTCAAGCTTTGTGCTTTATTAGAAATAACCCATTTACCGAAAACCTTTTATTTGGATTGGTGGTGAGAATAAACACATAGTTCTCGGTGACTTTTATTATTTATTGTAAAGTAATTTGGCAGGGTGTTGTGTAGGCAACTAAACGAAATAAAAGATTCATCAGAACTCCCAATCTTTTTTTGATTTGTGGAGTAACAGAAAACAGGAGGCCAGTCCTGTTTTTACTCCCTGAAGGTTTGGTTCAGTATGTGCCAGTGATGGAAACCATCGTCCGCCTATAAAGCAACAATTAGGGCTGGTTTCCATTGACTCCATCAGTCAGATGTAAAAATACAAAAGACTAATATAAAATAAGCCCTCTTCTGTGTGGCTTCACATGCCATAAATGTGAGCACTCTGGGATATGTGCTGCTCTTGCTGTTTACCAATGCTCTACTGGAATTTTTGGTTTAAAGGTTCCTATTTTAATTGCAGAATTCAATACAAGAGGGCAGAGAATTGGCACCCCCCCCCCCCCAGATGATAGCACAGTTGAAAGGCAAAGTATTGCTGGATAAATTGGTAATCAAACTAGGGCTCATAGCAGCATATACAGCCTCTTGGTGTAATTTTTTTTCTTTCATGAGACTTACATTAATTTATTTTAGAAAGCATTAGAAAAATTCCTTCTAGCGAGCCGGAGAGGTGGCTCAGAGGTTAGGCGGCCGGCCTGTGGTGGCCGAGGTGGCGAGTTTGGTTCCCGTGCGTGCAGTGTGTGTGGATGACGTCACGATCGCATGAATCAATCAGATCAATCAGAACACTGATCGATCAATTAATCAGAAAAAAAAAAGAAAAATTCCTTCTGCTTAAATAACTTCAGGTCAATTATGAAGAAACATGAAACTTGGGATAATTAGTAAAATAAGACAAGAAGAAAAAGATTAAAAGGTCTAAAAGGATCTAATTAACATGCTAATCATTCTCCATATATTTTGACGAGACGCCAGCAGAGAGTTAAAGTTATTTGTCCTAATTTATATGTCAGTCTAAACAAGTGAATCCTTGAAACTAACCTCGAACGAGGTTAGAGAATAGCAAAGTGTTTGCTAAGGAAATAAAGATGATTCCTCGGGAAAAAAAAATAATAAAACCTAAAGTGAAAGAAATAGTTCTAGGTCAAGAAATGCATACATTCACTCATAATCATCAGTTATTTACTATTTGCAGGTCCATACTGTTTGAATCACACAGAACAGACTGAGACTAGAATAGGAAATATCTGACGGCCCCTAAGGCTCAAAGGCTAGGAACAGTGATAAACTCGGATGTCTTTCAGTAACGGAAAGTCCCGTTCTCAGGTGTTCTGGATGGACATGTTCAAGCTCGGCTGATCATGCTTAAAGGGCTTTCTCAAGTCAAGTGTTCCTTCAGAGTGTGCCTAGAAATTATTCTAGGAAGAAGGTAACTACCTTTGTTATTATCCTTGGTGGCCTTGTTAAATAACATTTCTACCAGGATGAAAGGTTAATAAGAGGATGCATTTTTACTATTGCCTCATAAAACATAAACATATCTCTTCCTTGAAATCTCTTTTCCACCTAACGTGACAGACATCATGATACCTTTACAGAAAGTAGTATATTGCTATTATTGATAAAGTTTTAAATATATTTTTACTTAGTTTTGAAAGTTTCATACATGTATACGATGTATTTTGGTCATAACCACCCCACACTCCCTTCCTCTTCCAACTTTCTCTATTCCTTTCTAACATGTCTTCCTCCCAACTTCAAGCCTTCTCTCATTAAATCCCCATGGTTGACTTTTTCTCTGTATGTTAGTTTTTATTCTCAACTTGGTACAACCTAGAGTCACTGGAGAGAGGGAAATTCAATCAAGAAATCTCACAGATATATGATATATGTTATGTCTCTGGGTTCTCTGCCACTAACTAGACTTGATGTCATGAGGTGTTTGTCAGTTCTATTTTAAAACAAGAAGAATATTTATTTGGTTAGAATATGAAGGAGAAGAAACAGAGAAATCTAGGGCTTCCTCAAGAATCTCTACAATTTGCAGAATAAACATTAACATTTATTCATTGGACTGTGTCTCTCTTGGAGTTCACTATGTGTAGCAGGTTTTTTCTTTTAGGCCACCAACCAGCTCCCAAATCATGACACAGAGACTTAATATTAGTTATTAATGTCAGCCTTACCATATGCTCGTTTCTTGCTAGGTCTTATAACTTAACCTGTTTCTTCTCTTCATCCATGTTTTGCCTCGGGGCTTTTTACCTTTCTTTCATTCTGTATTTCCTACTCCATCTAGTTGGCTAGTGGCTCTGCCTGGCTGGCTGGCCTTGCGCATCTCCCTCTCTTTCTCCCTCTCTCTCTCCTCCTCCTTCTCTTCCAAGCCTAGATTTCTCCTCCTACTTACTCTATCTGCCTGCCAGCCCTGCCAATCCCTCTCCTGACTATCTATTGGCCATTCAGCTTCTTATTAGATCAATCAGGTGCCTTAGGCAGGCTTGGTGACACAGCAACCCATCTTTACGTGATTAAACAAATGCAGTATAAACAAATGTAACCAAAGGCAGCAGAAACAAATGTAACACAACCTCACATAGTCAAAGTAATACTCTGTAACTTAAATCAATATAACACATCTTTGCCAAGTAAAAATAATATTCCACAACAACTATATAGACCAGACTGGCCTAGAACTTAGAGAGATCTTCCTGCCTCTATGTCCCAAGCACTGGGATTGAAGTAGTATGCCACCATGCCCAGCAAGAGTTAACTGTTCTTAATGGGCTGCTGATTATCAGGCATTTAGCCCCCTGGCTTGGCTCTCTCTCACTTCATCCTTAGTCCTTTTCCTGGTTCTTTGCACCCCACAAGCACACCAAACTATTTCCAGTTTTATGGATTTGACACCCTCCCTCATCTCTGACATGAGAACAAACTAAGTATAGATTCTTATTTTTGAATGTGTTTTCTCATATCCATTCAAAAGGATGAGAATATGTAACTTCAGCGTTGTTTTCTTTCAAGCATCTTGAACTAGTTGGTTTCAATTTCTTATAATCACATTATGGTAGATACTAGAGACTGGTATGTTCAGGTTCCAACTCACAGTTCAGTGATGTGCTCTCTCTGCTCTCTCGAAAGGTAACATATTTTTCCAGAGTTCCTAGAACCTAAGGTTCAAGATAAGAATTGAATCCCCTTGCTTACATGAAAATGTATAAATTCTGAGAGAGAAATTGGCATGAGTCACATGTTTTCAAACTTTTTGGTTATTTCTATTGGCTTATAAGGTCATGGAGGTGTAAATTTTTCCAAGCATAAGACTCCAGTGTCAAGGGCAGTAGTGACACATTTGTATCAAAGCCCAGATGTGACAACATGTCCTTGTGATCAAGAATTATAAAGGCAGTTCAGGAGAAAAGGCAGATAAATTATTTCATATCACGAAGAGAAAAACATTAGACAAATTTTTCATTGTTTTCTAAGGCTTCTCTCTACCCAGCCCACCACTATCATTGCAACAATTTAAACTTTGTAGAGATTTTACTAGGTTACAAAATCAAGGATCATATGAAAGTGAATTTAGAAATTATAAATGAATCCAAGTTTGAAATGTCTCCCAGAGACCACCACTGTCACTTGCTTCTTTGGACCAGGCTCAAAACAATGCCATTGATGATACTTCTTCACAACTATTAGGTTGATATTTGGAAAGAAGAGCTCTATAACATCACATAGATTCTCAACCATGTGAGGAAAAGTGGCCATCAATTTTTTTCTATAGCTCTGTCTACGTGAACAAAGAGAGTGGCAATCATTTATACCACCAAAACTATTTGAAGATATCTCCCTAATCATCATGAAGGCAAAATAAATTAGGGAATTTTTTTTCACTTTTTTTTTTTTTTGGTCTATAGTGGACTGGAAAAAAAATGCCCTTTACTTAGTTTTTAAGTTAAATAAATTAATAAAAGTCACCTGAGAAGTGTCAAGAAATGTTAGGAGGGTACCAGCATAAAAGAGAGAAGCAAAATTAAAGAAAACCTACCAAACAAGAACTTGGAAACTGGTATGAGAAGAAACCACTGAAGAACCAACAGGATGCCATGATGGTTTGCGAAATTAGATGGTTAACTCCCAAAGTCATGTTATCAAATGCCATGGGCTACTTGATTTTATATCTTTATCAACAATATGATTACTATATATTACATGTATCGTATTTTACATTGTCTATGTGAAAATGCTCATAGGGATTCATTCAGTCTGTTGGACGGATTCACTCTCTATAAAATTTAAGGTATTGTTACGGATTTATCATTTTGTTGGATTCTTGAGTTTCTCTAGTAGCCATCATTTCATGCTGTTATTTTAAAGAGCTATCTCATGATTTTTTTTTTTTTAGGTCCCAACTAAATCTCTACTCCTTTCTAATATTTCATAAAGACTTCCAGGTTAAAAAATACCTATTAGTTCTTTTCTTCAGTATGTTGCCCCATTTATTTTGAAGGTGTCAGCATTACAAACTGATTGTCCTATGTTGTCATACAATTGTAGCAGCTGGGAAGCAAAGATTATAATTTATTTGCAACTCTTGCCAAGGTGATGAGCATAACATTAAACGTGTTTGTGATTCCCAGAGAAGCTACAGTTAGTGGTGCCTGGAAATGGTTAGAGAGCGGAGGTAGCAAGAGATGGACTATGAATCAAACCCGTTCTTGGGAGTGGGAATGATCAGTGTCTGCTCTGCCTATACCGGGCTGTGCAAGCCAAAAAAGACACAAAGGCCTTTTGCCTCAGGTTTTTTTTTTTTTTTTCTTTTTCAGAGCCATTGAGATGATTCAGTAGGTAAAGGTACCTGTCTCCAAGCCTGAGGATCTGCGTTTGATTGCTGGAACCCACATGGTAGAAGAAGGCAACCAACTCCAGTAAACTGCCCTCTGTCCTCCACTAGCAAACTGCTGCAAGCCCCATTACACCATACCCACATGCACACATACAAATAAAATGCTATTAAAATGTCTTTTAAAGAAACTTTTTCCAACAAAAGCCCTCTTATAGTATCTGGATGTTATCTATTGGCTTATAGACTCTTCCCCCCCCAAAAAAAGACCAGTTCTATGTTACGACAAAAAGCATTAAAGAAGTGGATTAACAACACAAAATCTCCTCTACTGCATATGAGATGTCATATATTAAAGTGTAGCTTCATCAGGTTGGAAGCTAATGACAGCTAATTTTGATTATCATACAGGAATTAATGCATTTTCAACAACATGATATCCTCATAATATGCAAAACTAGATGAGAAAATTGGGGACCAGAATCCTTGACTTAAAAAGGGCTTAAGCTATGTATTTCAATGAATATCACAACCTACAGGCTAAATTTTTCATAAACTCAAAAAAAAAGAATAAAAAGATAGAAATAATGTGGCCTGTGTGTGAATACATGCACTAGTAGCAAGAGAAAACTAAGACTAGAGTATAATCTACATGATTAAAGGTATGTGATGATTTTTACCTTTCTAATAATATATTTATAAATAGAGGGGAAATGTTGAGTTAACCTCCACAAACTGATGATGTGGCTGGGAACTGCTGTTAAATCTTTGGGTATGAAGATGATGTATCACAGTTTTGTCAGTCCCTGGCACCCAGTTCTGTGCCTGGCACTAGATGTTCCATGTATGTTTATTGAGCTGGGTTCCATTTGTGAGATTTACCCATCATTGATATATTATCCCAATGGAGCAACCCCATAAGCAATTCAAGGACAATGAAACTTCCATATGGAGCATCAATCATTATAGGAAAGAAAATTTTTATAACTAATAGCCTTCCCTTTTAGATATCACTTCTCTGCATGCCCTTCAAGTTGTTTGTAGTAACTGTAGAGAATTACTTCTCTTTCAATATTCTAGAATTCACCAACATCACATTTGTTGCTGTACTATAGGCCTTCTTATCTACAATGTTTAATCATTTTTTTGACATAGAGGAATAACCCTAATTCTGTTTCAAACAATATCCCATCAGGCGACTCATTTCCACATACAACACTAAGTTTTACATCAAATGCATGCAAATATAGAACGGTCAACCAATCTGATTTCCGTGTAGACTTCCATTTTTATGAATCTCCTTAATTTCCATACCCTTTTTTTTCTGTATCCTTACAACAGGTATGAGTTTCAGAAGTAAAACAATATATCTCTAACTCTATCATCACCTCAAGCTCAAACATTATGATCTTGATCTTTTAAGTCTATCAGGACACCAAAGATTCTTCACACCTTTGATCATCTCTTAGGGCTGCTTGATTTAGAAACATAAATGAGCTGTGCACGAGCACCCCAGGATATAATCAGGAAAATAATATTATATGTTTGAAGTTTGTTTAAAAAAATAAAGTTGTTAGGAGAAAAGGAAATAAGAGATGAAGAACAAGGAGGAGAAGGAAGAGAAGAAAAAGAAGATAAATGGTGACAAGATAGAGGAGAAATAGAAGGGAGAGGAGGAGGAGAGGTGGGAGGAGGGATTACTGGAGAATTTTCTGGAGCAGTAACCTCAGTAACAGTAAAAGCTGACAGACTTTTCACTGAAAATTACCAGACACTCTTCTATTTCACAACATATACCATGTGCTCAAGAGCACATGCATAACCTTCACTTAAGAAGATATAAACCTGCTTGTCTGATTTTTTAACATAAAATAGGAAAGAATAAAAATGAACATTCATCATCTTCATGGATTGGTTCTTTGATTTTCCACTGTTCAAGTTGAATAATGATGCTGATAATAACACAGCAAAGAGAATCTTGTGACTACCTTCTGTCAGCAAGAAAAAAAAAAACAGCCTTACAAACTCCCTTCCCTAATGCAAACATGAGGTAGCAGCAAGAGGCGGAGGTAGATCTTTATAAATATTCATAGGCACCCACATATATTCACTGGATCCACTAGGAACAGTGTGTGGTTTTTAGCTCTCCTGAAGGTTCCTCACAAGCCTAGACAGTCAAAACAAATAGTAAAACCAGCTGATTTAGTAAATTCACTCCGAGTGCTGATCAAGTCTAATAAAATCAGAACAACAACAAAAAAAATCAAGTCAGCTATTTGGCCAAAATTATTGATTGACTGAGCAAATGATACACTGAACAGTGCCAGCAAGACAAAGAACTGAAGCCCACAGGAAGCAGTTAAAGGGAAGCAGCCTTTGGGACAGGACAAGCAAAGAATCTTTCTTTAGCTGCTCTATCTTGGTATAGACCCAAAACGACTCCAGAGTTGGAAGGTTTATCCTCTAGGAGAACTGGAACCAGATATTATACTTCACTGGATTTAGACGAATGTCAAATCCTATTCTTCCCAGGTTCTGTCACTTTTCAGTTTTATCTAAATGTTAACATCAGTTATTCAGATGTTCAGTTTGGCCAGTTGCAGTCAAAAGCATTATGCTATTAAAACATTCAGGATGTAGATTGGATTACACAGCCATGGCGATCTGCCATCATAATGGTGCTTCAGCTATGGCTTGTTCTTGTGCATGACAAGAAGTATTGCTACAATGTGTACTGTGAATGACAGGGGCAGGAGTGAAAAAGTCTCACTGAATGGTTTTCTATACTGATGAAAAATGAAAATTTTTATCACTTTCAGCTTTGCTCTTACATCTGTTTCCTGGAAGGATGAAATTTGGTGCCAATAACAAGTATGCTAATTACAATTTGGGCCATAGCTTCAAAATCTTTAAGTAAATGCTGAATACTTTAGTGCAGTCAGGAAATTTGCTAAGACACATTTCTCCTGGTAGCTGCCAAAGAGAATGTCTGTTTCTAATGCTTGAAAGATATACCAGATTTACACTTTTAAATGACCACAGTGTTAGAGCTCCTATTGGAGTCTTATTGAGCCTCTGACTATATTTCAATGTTGGACGTCAAATAATGATCTTTGGTGCCAGCATACAACTACCCTAGACAGCATTTATTTCAGAGGCAAAAGATTAATTGTTTTCTTTTTACCCCATACAAACTCAGCATGATTGAATGCTACCAGACATAGACCTTCAATCTGTTCGTATCCATAGTGGCCAAGCTCAAGCCACCTCATCCATACTACCTGTCTTCCTACTCACATCCACAGTGCAGCAATCTCTTTGACTTTCAGATAAGCAGACACATAGGTGTTGCTGTATTTTGATTGCTTCATTTTCCTCACTTACAACTGGCACAGGCTCCAAAGAAAGCAACAGAATTAGTGACAAATGGTGAAACAATGATCCAAGTCTAGTTTCCTCATTCAATGTTTTATAATTAAATCAATGAAGTCAAATGTAAATTTCACTTTGAATAATCGAACATACTAATATATCAAAGAAGATACATAAGTATTTTGCATAAATTTTTTCTATGGCAGCTACATCTTCTTTTTCCTGATGATAAGGAAACCAAACTCCTATCCATTAAGAGAAGTCCAAATATATTTTCAATCAGAAAGATGTAAGGTTGGACATGTTTTTCTTAGCATGATTTTAGTTTGTCTTTTGTCTGAATATTTATGACTAATTGCACCCTGTGACCCAAGGAGGTATGGTCAGGAACAATAAGAAAAGGTCTATAGATATGCTATTGTTAAAAGGGGCAAATGCTTGAAAAATAATTCTAGCCTGGCTTCCCCCTGACACCTCATGCATGCCTCACAACCCAGTGGCCTGCTGACTGCACTGTGTCAATGAGAAAAGGGCTGAGTACAGAAAAATGGGAGGCCACAGAGTGAAAATATTTTTACTAGATTTATTTGTTGTATTTTTGTGTGTTTTATGTGTGCGTGCAAGTATATGCTCACCCATGCGTGCACATATAGAGGCTAGAAGTACATACATGTTGAGTGTCTTTCTCTATTGCTATCCATATTAATTTTTGAAACAAGGGCTCCCACTGAACCTGAAGATTCCTATTTTTGCAAAAAGATAAGAGTCCCACTATGTACCCTAAGCTGACCTCAAAAATCACAGTGCTTTTTTCTTAGCTTCCTAATTACTAGGATTACAGGTGCCTGTCACCATGCTTGGATTCAGATATATTTGTCGTAATGGAAACTAACGCAAGCAGTAAGAGAGCCCAGTGATCCTGCTTCTTTTGAAGCTCTGCTTACTGGAAGCAATAGCCTAAAAGAATTAGATGGAAAACTTTAGAAACAAGTACTGTATGAGTTTTAAATAACTTTTGTTATGATTTTTATTAATTATCGCTGTTAATCTATTATTCTGCTTAATTTATAAATTAAAACTTACCATAGTTTTGCATGCACAGGATAACACATCTATAGGGTTCAATACTATGGTTTCTAACATCTACAGGGGCGGGAATATTTTCCTTTCTTCTTTTTTCTTCTTAGATGTTGGTAACAGCAAAACCTCAAAGTGAGTTTAAGGCATAGTCATGCATTAAATGCAAAGCTTAGATTCAAGTTGAGATTTCTGTACTCTTTACTCAACTTTAGGATGTAACAGAAGTTAGACTAAATAACGTGTCTTAAAAAAAATTCTCGACGGGTGGTGGTGGTGCATGCCTTTAATCTCAGCACTCGGGAGGCAGAGGCAGGCAGATCTCTGTGAGTTCGAGGCCAGCCTGGTCTACAAAGCGAGTTCCAGGAAGGGCACAAAGAGCTACACAGAGAAACCCTGTCTCGAAAAACAAAAAAAACAAAACAAAACAAAACAAAATTCTCTCCCTACTAATAAAGAGACCCACAACTGAACAATGTTCAGAGAGTGAGAGATTTTTTAGAATACTCAGTCCTAAATGAGATGTCCTCATCACACCCCTCTTGTAAAGGCTCGGGGAGCTATACAGAAAGGGAGGCATAAAGACTGAGATGAAACCAAGGAAGCAGTGTCTTCCAGACACAACAGGACTGATGCAGATATGGACTCACAAAGGCTGCGGCAACATCCACAAAGCCTGCGAAGGTTCAAGCCAATAGGCTCCTGCACTATAAGAGGGAAGTGGACATGATTTTCTATCCTCAATCAAGAAACCATCTCCAGTTGATAAGTATGTGCAAAGGAAAAAAAATCTATTTTCTCCAATGGAGTTTCACGGAGTATATAAACCACGCAAAGGAAGTCAATGTTATTTTTGTAGGCTTGTGCTTTAATATTGCTTTGTTTTGGCTTTTGAAAATAATCTCACTGGTCTTTTGCTTGTATAGTATGGTTTCTGATTATGCGTTTTTGTGAGTTTTGTGTTTGTGTGTGTGTGTGTGTGTGTGTGTGTGTGTGTATGTGTGTGTTGTGCTTTTACTTTTGCTGGTTTGTTTATTATAGTTTGTTTGTTTGTCTTTTTGTTTTCCAAACAAAGAGAGAAAGAAGGCATGGAGTTGGGTGGGTAGGGAGGTGAGGAAGATATGTGAGGAGATGGGGGAGAGGAAACTGTGATCAGAATATATTATATGAAGTTTTGATAAAAATAAAAATATCCTCTCCTTAATATTTTTTCCATTACAGGATCTGGCCAACCCCTTGTTTCGCCTGCAGAGCATATGCTTACACAGTTTACAGAGTTGGAACAAGTATCTCTAACAGTGTACTTTACCAGACAGAAAAGTGTTGTCAAATTTCAACCTGTGGAATGAGCCTGATGATCTGAGTGAGACTCAAGGGTCTGTTATCCACTCAATGTGTGTAGTCTTAGGCAATTTACCTAATTTCCCTGAACTCTGATTTCTTTGTTCATTGGATTTTATGAATAGAAATTATTTATACTTGTCTCTAGATTTATTTATATATCCATGTAATTCTGCAAATAGCTGGTGAAGTGACTTAATTAAGTAATAAGCATAAAACATCTAACACTTTGCCTGGACAACAGAAGATATAGAATAAAAATTTTAATTTTCTCTTGTTTGTCTTCCTTTCAAATTTCTTCTGGAGCTCTGAGTTTCTTTCATAGGGAAATCAAAGCATTGTTCTGTGGAGGATTTGGAAAGCTTTGGTAGTAGCCAGCTTGAAAGTTACAACCCAACCGTGGTAGGCAAAAATGTCAGGCAGGCTATTCTATCCCTGTTCAGTCTAATATACTAGCCTCCTTTGTTACTTTCAAAATTCATGTCTGGCCAGTCTGAGTTGAGATGTCCTACACATAAAAAGTAATAGAACTCCATAGTAAGTATGAAAACCTATAAAAATATCTCAGTAATACATTTTCATGTTGATTACATATTGTGATGACTCATATATATGTACAAACAAGCATGAAATATGTCGTTAATTTCACCTGCCTCATTTACTGTTCCAATGTGCTAATTAGAAAAGTTTAATATCATGTCTGTGGTTCACATCTGTGCTTCGCTGTGTTTCAATGGGCAAGCTGTCCTAAGTCATTGGCCTTTTGAGCACACTTGTTCACCAAGGGAAGTTTTCCATTTTGTTTTTGGAATAAAACTCTAGATAACTTTAAATATGTCAACTCCAATGGTTGTATATTTATGTATGTTCAGTTTTTAATAATTACAGAAAGAACAATAAATCCTTGGTGAACTTGCTTCTATGTAACTGATGAATCCAAAGCATGAACCAGGTAGAGTCTCATGTAGACCAACCCTTCTATTCTGTGCTCATTTTCAAAGAGAACCCACATTCTGTGGCCTCTTCAATACATACTCTAGACAGGTGAACACTTTCAAGTAGAAACCATATTCTTGACTGGATACATACTGTTAAGTTTCAATTCTTATAACAGCAGGCATGGGCACAGATTTGTTTAGATGATGCCATCTTTCATGACATACATTACATCAGAACTACAGATTACAAAGCCTATTCTTCCTTCGCTTCTGGTCTCAAATTAGAAATGCCTTTGTTGGACATCTTGTCCTGTCTATATTTTATGAAAACTACTGTCAAGTCTTGCATAACACTTGAAGCGTTTTGTTGTTCAACTAAGCATCACCATTATTGGATATTTTTTCATGTGTTACTTATGTATACATTAGACTTTTGCTAAATCTATTTTTCTGCCTAATTGTTTTAGTGTAGGTTCTATCTACATATTTATATTCTGAGCTCCTCTATAAGACAGTTATATTTTTATGTCTCTGTCCTTCATAGCCTTTGTAAGCAGAGAAGGTAATATTGACACATAATGATAGTGAAAGTAATAAACAGTAACATAAAATGAATTCCTCTGAAAATATGGCATACAATTATAAGCTTGTTATGAGCTAAAAATGTCTAGTGGATATTTTGACCAAAATGGCTTCTCTGTGTCTCAAATTCATCAGGACTAAAACTGAACTATGACCCTTTCTTATTTTAGCTCTTTCTGATTTGATCCCTACTTCAGTGAATAGAATACCTCACCTAATGAGATACACATACACTTGACCCACAGTTTCCCACCCTTACTACCATCTGACAGCCATCAAATTCATTTAACTGTCTGAGTCCTTCCTGCTAACATACTGTCTCCGAGCTTCCTGCCTTCTAGACTCCAGCTGATGTATTCTGAGTTGTTAAAATATTTGTTGCTTGAAATTCCTATTTCATTTTTCAGGAAGTTTTCATGTACAACTGTGTGGTCCATTTATACCACTTGCTGTTGCTCAAGACTCCAAATTCACGATAACATTGTTCTAGCTCTCCTGGATTGTTAGGCATGCTATTCTGTCCACAGAAAGCACTCATTCTCTTACTTTGTGTGGTAGTTTAGTTTGATCAACAGCTTTACTGGTTGTAGAATCAACTGACACATAGTTCTGGACAGAGCTGTGGTGGTATTTCCAGAAATAATTACCTGAGTGGGGATAGCCCTCACCAAGAGGGATGGTACCTTCTAGTCAGGAACAGATACTAAGAAATCTGAGGAAAAAGTAGCAGAGCTTGGCTGCCTGCCCTCACTGCTTGCTGAATAGGTCTATCCCATTGCTTCTGTTGCTGCCTTCCTCAATTGACATCAGAGTTCAGTTTCTTCAGCCTTCTGATGTAGACTGATCACCTGTAGCTTGAAATGACAGATTGTGACTGCTGAGGCATCCAGCTTCATGGACTGAGCAACTGCTGGGTTCTCAACCTCTCCAGTATGTAGATGACCTTTGTTGGACCACACGGCTTGCATCTTATAAGCAATCTAATGAATTCACTTTTACATATTTGATATAATATGTAAATTATATATATATATATATATATATATATATATATATATATTCGTTCTATCAATTTGTTCCCTGAGAGAACTCCCACTAATACAGCTGGTTAATCCCCAACACTTCCAATCAAGTGGCCTTTAATTATATGTTTCTTTAGCATTGTTCTTACATTCTAATTATAATGGGGGAGACACGCACTTTATATATATATATAATTTTGAAGGTCATTAGTAAACTATAAGTTGGGTGTACTTGCTTTGGCTTTTTTGATGTTTGCTGTTGGTGTGATTACAAGTCCATTCTTATAAGGAGACTCACACTGTGGAGAGAGGATTGGTTAAAGAGACTGGCCAACATCTCTCAGTGCAATTGTTTTCTGCCATGGTCATCACTCACCCACTCCCAGTGGGCTACAGATCCATGTTCCTACAAATGAAGTGGATCAGCCCATTCTACTTATTTTTTATTTTCATAGATTCAACCAATAGTGAATGACCAATTAATAGGTCAATCAACAGGTTAATGGATGCTTTTTCTACACTCAGCATTATACTAAGTGATCAACATATATTAAATGAATCCGAGTCTTAGGAAACTAGGACATGTTGTTATAAATCTTCTTCCCAACTAAGAGGACAAAGTGAAATAAAACATAAGATGTAACCACATAAAAACTCATTAAGGAGGTTTTCCTGAATTCAGAAACAAATACTAAATTGCTGTTTGACCAGTAAATGTTAAAGATATAGCACCAACTATACCTTCAAAGTAAGTATTGGTGGAAAAATTAACCTATAAAATAGCCCAATGGGGTTAATGGGGTAGATATTTACTCATCAAAATCTCAGTAGCCTGTAAAGGCACAACCATGAAGGGTTCCTTTGTTGTCCCCATGATTTACATAAAAAGCAGAATACCAAATACTTGGGGTACTAAGCTGTCACTGGGTGAAGCCATCATTCTCAGCCAAAAACATCTGCCAAGGTGTTTTGGTCAGGCACTGTGAAACTGCCTTAGCTGACTAGGCTTTGTGTGATTCCAGCAAAGAAAAATCCCTTGTCCTGTTGATCCATTGCCGAGAAGTAAAGGAAGAAAGGGCATCCAAGGTTTCAAAGCACCCTACAGGACCCTGTGCTCAAACTTTCCCACAGTGTAAGCACTGTAAATGCTTTTGATGTTTCCTTCCTCCAACCAGTCACCAGAAGACAGCATCAGATCTTACAGAATAGGTTTTAGGCAAGTGAAAGAAAAAAACCATAAAATGGGGAAATCATTTCACTCTGTGAACACTGAGTTTACCAAGTAGCTGCAGATAATCCTACTTCCTACAGGTTTACAGATTGCTAATGTTAGAAACCTGTGTGCATTCTATGGCCTCACAATGAACAAGAACCAAAAAAAAAAACAAAAACAAAAAACAAAAACCAAAGGCTAGCTAGGATTGTGTTCTCATTATACAATTCAGTAGCTTAGTTACTAATGTTATTTTTAATGGAGATATTTAAATGCCTCTTTTTTTTCTTCTCCCAATTATGTAAATACTAAACCAATAAAGAAGCAAAAATAGTTCTGTCTAGATAAAAGCAAGTATTGTTGAAAGTCTCAGGTGTGGAGGTGTGACTGTGACATGTACTTCCCAGTTGCTAACACTGTGTGGAAGATTGTAGAACCTTCAGGAGGCAGAACATCACAAGAGGAAGTAAGTCACTAGGCTCCACATACACATCTTATCTTTTGAGGCAATGTGGCAAATCGCCTCCCTCTCCTGCTGCTGTGCCATGATTGACTGTATTCCCTCCGACTGTGAGCCAAAATGAACCCTTTCTCCCTCTCCTGGTAAGTCTTAACTTTCAAGTTGACACAGCCTTGAGTCATCTGAGAGGACAAACCACAATGGAGGAATTGCTTAGATTAGATTGGTCCCTAGGCATGTCTACAAGGAGTTGTCTTGTGAATTGATGTGTGAGAGTTCAGCTCACTGTAGGCAGCACAATTATTCAGGCAACTGATCTCTTGTGGTAATAAAAAAAAAAAAAAAAAAAGATAGCTAAACACGGGTCATGGAACAAACCAGAAAACATTCAGCAAGCATCTTCCTCCACGATGCTTCAAGTTCCTGCCGTGCTTGACTTTCCACCCTGACTTCCCTCAATGAACTGAGAACTGAAAGTCTAAGATGAAATAAAACACTTTCCTTACCTAAGTTGCTTCTGGCCATGATATTTGTGACAGCCCCAGGACACTCCTATGAATTGCTTCTTTTCAGGTGTTCTGTCATAGCAACAAGAAAAGCAACTCCCACAGCCTCTCTTTGTGACTATATTAAATGATTTGGGGGGTCAGGGGGTACAGGAGAGGTGACAAGAGATTCAGTTGGAGTTGATGTGCAGTGGTTTGTTCTCTGCCTCTCTGATCTTTCAGCTTTTACCCAAATATCTGGCTCTGGGTTTTTTTTTT